>OZ024756.1:2475310-2672810 GCA_964016885.1 Eledone cirrhosa
CTGGCTAATAGCAAAGAGCAGATAAGGATATGTTAACACATATAAACACATATTAACACATATTAACACATATGAACCCATATAGACATATATAAACACATATTAACACATATTAACACATATTAACACATATTAACACATATAAACACATATAAACACATATACACACATATAAACACATATTAACACATATAAACACATATAAACACATATTAACACATATTAACACATATAAACACATATTAACACATATTAACACCTATGAAGACAAATGATCCCATATAGACATATATTAACACATATAAACACATATTAACACATATGAACACATATAAACACATATTAACACATATGAACACATATTAACACATATGAACACATATAAACACATATTAACACATATTAACACCTATGAAGACAAATGATCCCATATAGACATATATTAACACATATAAACACATATTAACACATATGAACACATATAAACACATATTAACACATATGAACACATATTAACACATATAAACACATATTAACACATATTAACACATATTAACACATATAAACACATATTAACACATATTAACACATATTAACACATATAAACACATATTAACACATATTAACACATATTAACACCTATGAAGACAAATGAACCCATATAGACATATATTAACACATATTAACACATATTAACACATATGAACACATATAAACACATATTAACACATATGGACACATATTAACACATATGAACACATATTAACACATATGAACACATATAAACACATATAAACACATATTAACACATATTAACACATATTAACACATATAAACACATATTAACACATATTAACACATATAAACACATATTAACACATATAAACACATATAAACACATATTAACACCTATGAAGACATATGAACCCATATAGACACATATAAACACATATAAACACATATAATCACATATAAACACATATATAACACATATAAACACGTATAATCACATATACACATATTAACGCATATAGACACATATGCAATAATTAACGCGCACGCACGCAGCGCACAGAACACGTATATAACTCTACGTAATATAAAATTATTATACATACAAACATACCTAGATACCCACATACATACATACATGGTGGCTGCCAACTCGTTTTCGAGTACGGCCACTACTTTATATCCATGTAGGGGAACCCCTACCGATGCGCTGAACGAGTGTGACTTTTTAGTCCAGCCAGTGACTTGAAAACTCTGGTACAAACACTGCACTTGTGACAATTATTGACACATAGTGCTGGGCCCATGGTACCATGTGACGACAAGTGCAGTGAGATCTGCAGATATAAAGCAATGCCTGTGCCGTGAAGCTTTTATAGTGAGCAAAGGCACTGCACAAAGCCAGTCTCACTCTCTTAACCAAGATGATATTTACCAAAAAGAAGAACAAGTCAACATCATTGGATACCATCAGGGTTGCAGGTGTTATATCAGAGTTTTCCTTCTCCTAGAATTCTGCCTTGACAAAGGCTAAGGGGTCATCTCTCCCGGTATTTTGGATGGCCATTGACTCTTAAGAGCTCCTTTGCCCTTTGACAGGTTTTGTTTTTAGTCCTGCAGGATGTCCAAAGTCACCCTCCTCACCAAGAAAGCTTGGTGGGTTGCCAGTTTAGTCGCCAACGACCCGACCACGAGACAGGTTGTACTGGAATACATGTTACCAGTAGCACCAAATGGTGACCTGACATACATACATACATACATACATACATACATACATACATACATACATACATACATACATACATACATACATACATCATTATTGGTGCTACGGGTTATATACCAACCCGCTTGGAACAAAGTATGACTGAACTTGGATTTTCGGACAAAAAGCGCAGCTCCCTAATTCATAGTCTACAAATGGCTGCGATAGCTGGCACCTTCAAAATTTGCAAAACATTCTTGCGATTCAAGGGATGACAATTTCTTTTCTTTTACAACCTTGCCACCAGGAAGGTGGCCGGTCAAAAAAATATACTCGAAATTAAGAGAAAGAGAAAACATACATACATACATACATACATACATACATACATACATGGTGGCTGCCAACTCGTTTTCGAGTACGACCACTACTTTATATCCATGTAGGAGAACCCCTACCGATGCGCTAAACAAGTGTGACTTTTAGTCCAGCCAGCGACTTGAAAACTCTGGTACAAACACTACACCTGTGACAATTATTGACACATAGTGTTGGGCCTTTGGTACCATGTGACGACAAGTGTAGAGAGATCTCCAGATATAAAGCAATGCCTGTGCCGTGAAGCTTTTATAGTGAGCAAAGGCACTGCACAAAGCCAGTCCCACTCTCTTAACCAAGATGATATTTACCAAAAAGAAGAATAAGTCAACATCATTGGATACCATCAGGGTTGCAGGTGTTATATCAGAGTTTTCCTTCTCTTAGAATTCTGCCTTGACAAAGGCTAAGGGGTCATCTCTCCCGGTGATTTTGGATGGCCATTGACTCTTAAGAGCTCCTTTGCCAGGTTTTGTTTTTAGTCCTGCAGGATGTCCAAAGTCACCCTCCTCACCAAGAAACCTTGGTGGGGTTGCCAGTTTAGTCGCCAACGACCCGACCATGGGACAGGTTGTACTGGGATACATGTTACCAGTAGCACCAACTGGTGACCTGACATAACATAACATACATACATACATACATACATACATACATACATACATAACATAACATACATACATACATACATACATACATACATACATACATACATACATACATACATACATACATACCGCTATATTGGCTCCTACTTTGAAGGATACGCTTTTGCAATCCAAGAACAGGAAATCAACACGAAATACCTGATTCACAAAAGAGATAGCGATGCAGGCAAAACACCTATATGTGACAACAAGTGCAGACTCTGCAGAATTAACATCGAAGATGTCACCCAAGTCATGTGCAGCTGTCCAAAGATGTCATCGCGGTACTATCTACCTATGAGGTATTATGTAGTGGCCAAAACATTGTACAATGCAATCCGTAGAAAAGATAACCCAGATAATAAACACATTAAAAGCTACAGCAATGTGGAAGACATATACATACATAATATGAAAGAGTATTGGTGGAATGTTCCAGTAAAAACCCAATAAAATGCAGGCATAACAGATCAGATATTATGATATGGGTCAGGGAGAAGAAAGCATACACAGTATGGAAGTTAGCTGCCCAGCAGATGCCCATATAATATCAAAGATTAGCGTAAAGCAGAATATCTGTGCAGAACTAATGAGAAATCTGAAGATACTCCACCCTGACTATATCTTCAGATTTATGCCTGTGATTATCGGGGCACTGGGATATGTTAGTAACTGCCCCAATACAAATTTTGAGAAGCTGGGCTTCACAGAAATAGAAAGAACACAACTTGTTAGGAAAATACAAGTACAATCCATTAACGGAACAGTAAAAATATGTAAAACATTACAAAAATTGTGCATGCAATAACTGCATATACACTTGTTCAGATACAAATTATATGCACATGCACACATACAACTCAAAACATACACATCCACACATACAATAACATCCATACCTACACATGCATGCATGCAACATGCATACATATCTACATAGTTGATGTGTAAATTCCAATGAGAGAGTCTTGTGTCTATGTTAGAAACCGACTCCCTCTCTCTATTGGTAAAAATTTATAAAATTATAAAACCAGAAGAACAAACATACATAAATACATATATATATATATATATATATATATATATATATATATATATATATATTTAGAGAGAGAGAGGGGGAGAAGGAGAGAGATACATGCATATATAAATATATATATATATATATATATATATATATATATATATATATATATATATATATATATATATATATATATATATATATATATATATATATATATGGGATAACAAATTATCGTTATAGGTAATCCAGTTAGAAGTTGACTCAACAAGAGGTTTCCTTAGTTAGGTGGCGAGTCACGCGAATTCCTATGCAGGTAAATCTTGGAGTAATAATAGTGAAGAGTGAAGAATAACATGGTCAACGGTACAGAAAGGGTTTTATTTACAGTATTGACAATTGTTTCATTGATTAGACATACAATGTATTTAAGATTGAGTGACACAACTTCGAGTGATTAGCAACCTTTAGACACCCTAATCAATGAAACAATTGTTAATACTGTAAATAAAACCCTTTTTGTACTGTTGACCATGTTATTCTTCACTCTTTCACTATTATTACTCCAAGATTTACCTGAATAGGAATTCCCGTGACTCGCCACCTAACTAAGGAAACCTCTTGTTGAGTCAACTTCTAACTGGATTACCTATAACGATAATTTTTGTTATCCCATATATATATATATATATATATATATATATATATATATATATATATATATATATAAAATATATATATATATATATATATAAAATATATATATATATATATATATATATATATATATATATATATATATTTATTGATTTATTTATTAAAATAACAGATTAAAGTTTAAGCAAAGATTCGCTGCTTTCACCCTTATATATATATATATATATGGGATATATATATAAGGGTGAAAGCAGCGAATCTTTGCTTAAACTTTAATCTGTTATTTTAATAAATAAATAAATAAATATATATATATATATATATATATATATATATATATATATGGGATATATATATAAGGGTGAAAGCAGCGAATCTTTGCTTAAACTTTAATCTGTTATTTTAATAAATAAATAAATAAATATATATATATATATATATATATATATATATATATATATATATATATATATATATATATATATGGGATATATATATAAGGGTGAAAGCAGCGAATCTTTGCTTAAACTTTAATCTGTTATTTTAATAAATAAATAAATAAATATATATATATATATATATATATATATATATATATATATATATATATATATATATATATATATATGGGATATATATATAAGGGTGAAAGCAGCGAATCTTTGCTTAAACTTTAATCTGTTATTTTAATAAATAAATAAATAAATATATATATATATATATATATAGGAACCAGTAAGACCCCGACAGCTGAGCTCAAGCCGTTTCGACGGCTAATTCTGGACTAAATGAAAATTTATCCTGGTATTTAAATAGCCGATCTTCTCAAGGGGTAATTCCATATATGGTCAAAGTGATTGTCAAAAATCAGTAGTAATTCTGTGGTTGCAAATTAGTAGGGGAGATGGTGGCTAAACCTGCCAGTAGGAGAAAGAGGGGAGGGGTGGAGTAGACCCAATCAAGCGTTGGTAGTGCCAGCTACAGCTGGGCATGAGGTCAAAGAAGATACAGGGGAGGGGGAGGGGGAGGAAGTCGGAACGGTAGGTAGAACAAAGGGGGGTAGAAATAGGAAAGAAAAAATACTGAGAGTGAAGAAAAGCAAATAAGTGTAAAGAAAAAAGTAAAGTAAATTAAATTCTACGACCTAGGTGTCAGGCTATTGTTAGGCGAGAATAAAATAAAGAAAGAAAGAAAGAAGTAAATAAATAAATAAATAAATAAATAAGGAAATAAGTAAAAGAACTAGGTGGGACGGATAGGCAAGGACCCTTTTAAGAGGTATAAGTACGTAAATGATACGGTGACGGGTCAACAAAAGGGGCCAAAATACTAAAGAGACTACCACGAAATAAACAATAAAGGTTTCCATCCCGGGCCAGCAACGACCCAGTGCAGTAAAGTGAACTTGTACGAGATAATAATTCTGAGTCCCGAGAAAAATATATACTAATGCTAACTCTAAAAGATCTAAAACATGAAAGTTCGTACGAAATAAAGGTAGAATACGGAGAAATAAATTCAGAATCCACCCCGCCCAGAAGAAAAGCGAAGCAAGAAATACTGAAACGAAAAAATAAGGCATAAGTGCCACTAAGAAATATAGAGGGCACAGAGAAATTTATTTATTTATTTATTTATTTATTTATTTATTTACTTCTTTCTTTCTTTATTTTATTCTCGCCTAACAATAGCCTGACACCTAGGTCGTAGAATTTAATTTACTTTACTTTTTTCTTTACACTTATTTGCTTTTCTTCACTCTCAGTATTTTTTCTTTCCTATTTCTACCCCCTTTGTTCTACCTACCGTTCCGACTTCCTCCCCCTCCCCCTCCCCTGTATCTTCTTTGACCTCATGCCCAGCTGTAGCTGGCACTACCAACGCTTGATTGGGTCTACTCCACCCCTCCCCTCTTTCTCCTACTGGCAGGTTTAGCCACCATCTCCCTACTAATTTGCAACCACAGAATTACTACTGATTTTTGACAATCACTTTGACCATATATGGAATTACCCCTTGAGAAGATCGGCTATTTAAATACCAGGATAAATTTTCATTTAGTCCAGAATTAGCCGTCGAAACGGCTTGAGCTCAGCTGTCGGGGTCTTACTGGTTCCTATTACCCACTCTACTACCTCAAGTATTGAGTACTTTGGTGCGTTATGGTCCACCTGGTTCCTTACCACATTTCCTTCGTTATATATAACGATAATTTTTGTTATCCCATATATATATATATATATATATATATATATATATATATATATATATATATATATATATATATATATATATATATATATTTATTTATTTATTTATTAAAATAACAGATTAAAGTTTAAGCAAAGATTCGCTGCTTTCACCCTTATATATATATCCCATATATATATATATATATATACAATGATAAAAGACTTGCCGAGTGCTTTGAATCAGTTATAAACATTTATATTTGTTGAATTACCAACAAATTGAATATCCCTTTTGCTTATATATATATATATATATATATATATATATATGTGTGTGTGTGTTTGTGTGTGTATATAGGGTCAGACTGTCTGGGTGAATGAAATACATAGATACTGTGCAGATAAGCAGATTGATATATTTGCAGATATGCAGTTTTAAGTTGTGACTGCATCATATATATATATATATATATATATATATATATATATATATATATATATATATATATATATATATATATATAATATATATATTATGTGCGTGTATATATGTATGTGTATGTATATATGTGTATATATGCATACGTATATATGAATGTGTATATATGTATTTATGTATGTAGATATATATATATATATATATATATATATATATATATATATATATATAGTGTGTGGGTGAACAGAGATGATTGGAATGCATTTAAGTACATATATAGGTATACAGATATA
The DNA here is from genome assembly GCA_964016885.1 of Eledone cirrhosa. Taxonomy (NCBI): domain Eukaryota; kingdom Metazoa; phylum Mollusca; class Cephalopoda; order Octopoda; family Eledonidae; genus Eledone; species Eledone cirrhosa. The sequence continues at coordinate 2,482,661 of OZ024756.1, forward strand.
CATGTAGACAGATAAGCAGAATGAATGTAGTGGAATGGAAACAACCATTCAGATGAGTATTCAGTGATTAAGACTGGCGGCAGGTAGATAGAGAAGAAACCTATAAAGAAGGAAGCTAGAAAGATAGATATATTGACTTAGAAATAGACTAGTAGTGAGATATCAGAATTGATAGACAACCGTATTACATGCCTCAATCAGATCTAAGAAGAAGAAGTAAAGAGAAAGAAGGAAGAAATGAAGAACTGAATGCCTAATTAATTGGAGTCGGCTTTCAACTTCCTCTCATTAACTACAAAAGCTGATGTTAAACTCATCAAAAATTATTTAATAAGTGCCAGATTCCTCCTTATCGTTGACATTACCATCACATCACATATTTCTCCTATTTGACCTCTAACAAATCAAATCTAGACTAGATTCACTCGAAATTAATGTTCGGCCATTTTGATTTATTTTAATGTTACATACGAATATAATAATAATTCCTAGTATAGGCACAAGGCCAGTAATTTGGGCGGAGGGAAATGTCGATTAAAGCGACCCCGGTGTGTGACTGGTACTTTATTTTCTCGACCCCGTAGGGAAGAAAGACAAAGCTAACCTCGCTGGGATTTTAACTTAGAACGTAAAAGGCCGTAACTCCATACTACGAAGTATGGTGTCCGACGATCTACCGATACTGCCAATCCACTCCACTCAAAAATAATAATAATAATAATAATAATAATAATAATAATAATAATAATTATAATAATTGTTTCTACTTTTGGCACAAGGCCAGCAATTACCCAGTACATTATTTTACTAGTACTTTATTTTATCGACCCCGTAAGGATGAAAGGCAAAGTTAACCTCGGCGGGATTTGAACTCAGACCATAACGGGCTCTCCCTCTAATAGTGATAATAAATCTAAAGGCTTCCGAAAGCTCAATAAATATAAAAATCTTGCAATTGAAATTGAGAAAATGTTGGATCTTAAAAGCCTGTCTAAATACCAGTGATAGTCAGTGAACTTGGAATGATAGAAACAGGAAACTGAAAATATTTGGTCCGGATACCTGGAAAGCCGTCTCTGCTGCAAGAGATACAGAAAATGGTGCTGACTGGTACTGTCCATGTAGGACATTATCAATTTATATACCTTGCAAAGACATTTACTGTTATGTGTACCTTTGTGGTATCATTTGTGTGACAGTTGATTGAAAATTGTGTGGATTATCAAATTTGTCTCAGGTCTCACGTGGTTTTATATGGGAAAGAAGCAGAATTTGAAAGGAATTTTCAAATAATAATAATTGTTTCTACTTTTGGCACAAGGCCAGCAATTACCCCAGTGTATTACTGGTACTTTATGTTATCGACCTCGTAAGGATGAAAGGCAAAGTTAACCATGACGGGATTTGAACTCAGACCCTAAAGGGCCGTAACTCTATGATGCTAAGCATGTCATCCGACCCTCTACCGATACTGCCAATTCACAATAGTTTCTGATTTAGGCTCAAGGCCAGCCATCGGGGGGAGGGGAAAGTCGATTAAATCGAGTCCAGTGTGTGACTGGTACTTTATTTTATCGACCCCGTATGGATGAAAGGCAAAGCTAACCAAGGCGGGATTTGAAATCAGAACTTAAAGGACCGTAACTCTATGCTGAAAAGCGTGGTGTCTGACGCTCTACCGATACTGCTAATTCAGTACGGGCCCAGAGTAACATTGCAAACACTATCAATATAGGGGTTACAATACATACAATACATGTGTTGCTGGACAAAGCTATACAGAAACGAGAACAACAACAAGGACGACTTAGATAGATAGAAAGAACCGAAGTACACTTTGCTTTCAATCCTTTCATGTTCGTAAGAAAAGTAACAGTCAAGTACTAGAGATAATTCATTGTCTATATCAGGCATGTCAAACTGAGGGTCATCCGAGAGCCAGATGGGTCACATATGTATTGTTTGAGGGCCTAATTGCGCACATTACAACTAATGCATTATATATTTTATATTACGAAGATAAAATATGCTGCCGCTGTAAAAAACCTTTTTGCGGGCCGCAGGTGTGTTTGCAAAGGGTCGCATTCGGCGCGCGGACCGCATGCTTGACGTGCCTGTCTATCTCCTTCGAACATTCCCTCAATCGCACTCTTTTTCTCTGGAAGACGGGGAGATGGGATGGGCTCCGCTATTTGGGACGGGCTCTGCCACTTGTGATGGGTTAAATTACCCATTAAGTGCATGTCAAGTCGGTGTCACTACTACTGCAGTGCATGTCAAGTCAGTGTCCCTACTACTGAAGTGTATGTCAAGTCAGTATCACTACTACTGCAGTGTATGTCAACTCACTGTCACTACTACTGCAGTGTATGTCAAGTCAGTGTCACTACTACTGCAGTGTATGTCAAGTCAGTGTCAGTACTACTGAAGTGTATGTCAAGTCAGTACCACTACTACTAAAGTGTATGTCAAGTCGGTGTCACTACTACTGCAGTCCATGTCAAGTCGGTGTCACTACTACTGCAGAGTATGTCAAGAAAGTGTCACTACTACTGAAGTGTATGTCAAGTCGGTGTCACTACTACTGCAGTGTATGTCAAGTCAGTGTCACTACTACTGCAGTGTATGTCAAGTCAGTACCACTACTATTGAAGTGTATGTCAAGTCTGTACCACTACTACTGCAGTGTATGTCAAGTCAGTGTCACTACTACTGCAGTGCATGTCAAGTCAGTGTCACTACTACTGCAGTGTATGTCAAGTCAGTGTCACTACTACTGCAGTGTATGTCAAGTCAGTGTCACTACTACTGCAGTGTATGTCAAGTCAGTGTCACTACTACTGCAGTGTATGTCAAGTCAGTGTCACTACTACTGCAGTGTATGTCAAGTCAGTGTCACTACTACTGGAGTGTATGTCAAGTCGGTGTCACTACTACTGCAGTGTATGTCAAGTCAGTACCACTACTACTGCAGTGTATGTGAAGTCAGTACCACTACTACTGCAGTGTATGTCAAGTCAGTGTCACTACTACTGCAGTGTATGTCAAGTCAGTGCCACTACTACTGCAGTGTATGTCAAGTCAGTGTCACTACTACTGCAGTGTATGTCAAGTCAGTACCACTACTACTGCAGTGTATGTCAAGTCAGTGTCACTACTACTGCAGTGTATGTCAAGTCAGTGTCACTACTACTGCAGTGTATGTCAAGTCGGTGTCAATACTACTGCAGTCCATGTCAAGTCAGTGTCACTACTACTGCAGTGTATGTCAAGTCAGTGTCACTACTACTGCAGTGTATGTCAAGTCAGTACCACTACTACTGCAGTGTATGTCAAGTCAGTGTCACTACTACTGAAGTGTATGTGAAGTCACTGTCACTACTACTGCAGTGTAAGTCAAGTCAGTGTCACTACTACTGCAGTGTATGTCAAGTCAGTATCACTACTACTGCAGTGCATGTCAAGTCAGTGTCACTACTACTGAAGTGTATGTCAAGTCAGTGCCACTACTACTGCAGTGTATGTCAAGTCAGTGTCACTACTACTGAAGTGTATGTCAAGTGAGTGCCACTACTACTGCAGTGTATGTCAAGTCAGTACCACTACTACTGCAGTGTATGTCAAGTCAGTGTCACCACTACTGCAGTGTATGTCAAGTCAGTGCCACTACTACTGCAGTGTATGTCATGTCAGTGTCACTACTACTGCAGTGCATGTCAAGTCAGTGTCACTACTACTGCAGTGTATGTCAAGTCAGTGTCACTACTACTGCAGTGTATGTCAAGTCAGTGTCACTACTACTGCAGTGTATGTCAAATCAGTGTCACTACTACTGCAGTGTATGTCAAGTCAGTGTCACTACTACTGAAGTGTATGTCAAGTCAGTGTCACTACTACTGCAGTGTATGTCAAGTCAGTGTCACTACTACTGCAGTGTATGTCAAGTCAGTACCACTACTACTGCAGTGTATGTCAAGTCAGTGTCACTACTACTGAAGTGTATGTGAAGTCACTGTCACTACTACTGCAGTGTAAGTCAAGTCAGTGTCACTACTACTGCACTGTATGTCAAGTCAGTATCACTACTAATTGCAGTGCATGTCAAGTCAGTGTCACTACTACTGAAGTGTATGTCAAGTCAGTGCCACTACTACTGCAGTGTATGTCAAGTCAGTGTCACTACTACTGCAGTGTATGTCAAGTCAGTGTCACTACTACTGAAGTGTATGTCAAGTCAGTGCCACTACTACTGCAGTGTATGTCAAGTCGGTGTCACTACTACTGCAGTGTATGTCAAGTCAGTGCCACTACTACTGCAGTGTATGTCAAGTCAGTGTCACTACTACTGCACTGTATGTCAAGTCAGTATCACTACTAATTGCAGTGCATGTCAAGTCAGTGTCACTACTACTGAAGTGTATGTCAAGTCAGTGCCACTACTACTGCAGTGTATGTCTAGTCAGTGTCACTACTACTGCAGTGTATGTCAAGTCAGTGTCACTACTACTGAAGTGTATGTCAAGTCAGTGTCACTACTACTGAAGTGTATGTCAAGTCAGTGTCACTACTACTGCAGTGCATGTCAAGTCAGTGTCACTACTACTGCAGTGTATGTCAAGTCAGTGTCACTACTACTGCAGTGTATGTCAAATCAGTGTCACTACTACTGCACTGTATGTCAAGTCAGTATCACTACTAATTGCAGTGCATGTCAAGTCAGTGTCACTACTACTGCAGTGCATGTCAAGTCAGTGCCACTACTACTGCAGTGTATGTCAAGTCAGTGTCACTACTACTGCAGTGTATGTCAAGTCAGTGTCACTACTACTGAAGTGTATGTCAAGTCAGTGTCACTACTACTGAAGTGTATGTCAAGTCAGTGTCACTACTACTGCAGTGTATGTCAAGTCAGTGTCACTACTACTGCAGTGTATGTCAAGTCAGTGTCACTACTACTGCAGTGTATGTCAAGTCAGTGTCACTACTACTGCAGTGTATGTCAAATCAGTGTCACTACTACTGCAGTGTATGTCAAGTCAGTGTCACTACTACTGCAGTGTATGTCAAGTCAGTGTCACTACTACTGCAGTGCATGTCAAGTCAGTGTCACTACTACTGAAGTGTATGTCAAGTCGGTGTCACTACTACTGCAGTGTATGTCAAGTCAGTCTCACTACTACTGCAGTGTATGTCAAGTCAGTGTCACTACTACTGCAGTGTATGTCAAGTCAGTGTCACCACTACTGCAGTGTATGTCAAGTCAGTGCCACTACTACTGCAGTGTATGTCAAGTCAGTGTCAGTACTACTGCAGTGCATGTCAAGTCAGTGTCACTACTGCTGCAGTGTATGTCAAGTCAGTGTCACTAATACTGCAGTGTATGTCAAGTCGGTGTCATTACTACTGAAGTGTATCTCAAGTCAGTGTCACTACTACTGCAGTGTATGTCAAGTCAGTGTCACTACTACTGCAGTGTATGTCAAGTCAGTGTCACTACTACTGCAGTGTATGTCAAGTCAGTGTCACTACTACTGAAGTGTATGTCAAGTCAGTGTCACTACTACTGCAGTGTATGTCAAGTCAGTGTCACTACTACTGCAGTGTATGTCAAGTCGGTGTCACTACTACTGCAGTGTATGTCAAATCAGTACCACTACTACTGCAGTGTATGTCAAGTCAGTGTCACTACTACTGCAGTGTATGTCAAGTCAGTGTCACTACTACTGCAGTGTATGTCAAGTCAGTGCCACTACTACTGCAGTGTATGTCAAGTCAGTGTCACTACTACTGCAGTGTATATCAAGTCAGTACCACTATTACTGCAGTGTATGTCAAGTCAGTGTCACTACTACTGCAGTGTATGTCAAGTCAGTGCCACTACTACTGCAGTGTATGTCAAGTCGGTGTCACTACTACTGCAGTCCATGTCAAGTCGGTGTCACTACTACTGCAGTGCATGTCAAGTCAGCGTCACTACTACTGAAGTGTATGTCAAGTCAGTGCCACTACTACTGCAGTGTATGTCAAGTCAGTGTCACTACTACTGCAGTGCATGTCAAGTCAGTGTCACTACTACTGCAGTGTATGTCAAGTCAGTGTCACTACTACTGAAGTGTATGTCAAGTCAGTGCCACTACTACTGCAGTTTATGTCAAGTCAGTACCACTACTACTGCAGTGTATGTCAAGTCAGTGTCACCACTACTGCAGTGTATGTCAAGTCAGTGCCACTACTACTGCAATGTATGTCAAGTCAGTGTCACTACTACTGCAGTGCATGTCAAGTCAGTGTCACTACTACGGCAGTGTATGTCAAGTCAGTGTCACTACTACTGCAGTGTATGTGAAGTCAGTGTCACTACTACTGAAGTGTATGTCAAGTGAGTGTCACTGCTACTGCAGTGCATGTGAAGTCAGTGTCACTACTACTGAAGTGTATGTCAAGTCAGTGTCACTACTACTGAAGTGTATGTCAAGTCAGTGTCACTACTACTGCAGTGTATGTCAAGTCAGTGCCACTACTACTGCAGTGTATGTCAAGTCGGTGTCACTACTACTGCAGTGTATGTCAAGTCAGTACCACTACTACTGCAGTGTATGTCAAGTCAGTGTCACTACTACTGCAGTGTATGTCAAGTCAGTGTCACTACTACTGCAGTGCATGTCAAGTCAGTGTCACTACTACTGCAGTGTATGTCAAGTCAGTGTCACTACTACTGCAGTGTATGTCGAGTCAGTGTCACTACTACTGCAGTGTATGTCAAGTCAGTGTCACTACTACTGCAGTGTATGTCAAGTCAGTGTCACTACTACTGAAGTGTATGTCAAGTCAGTGTCACTACTACTGCAGTGTATGTCAAGTCAGTGTCACTACTACTGGAGTGTATGTCAAGTCGGTGTCACTACTACTGCAGTGTATGTCAAGTCAGTACCACTACTACTGCAGTGTATGTGAAGTCAGTACCACTACTACTGCAGTGTATGTCAAGTCAGTGTCACTACTACTGCAGTGTATGTCAAGTCAGTGCCACTACTACTGCAGTGTATGTCAAGTCAGTGTCACTACTACTGCAGTGTATGTCAAGTCAGTACCACTACTACTGCAGTGTATGTCAAGTCAGTGTCACTACTACTGCAGTGTATGTCAAGTCAGTGCCACTACTACTGCAGTGTATGTCAAGTCGGTGTCACTACTACTGCAGTCCATGTCAAGTCAGTGTCACTACTACTGCAGTGTATGTCAAGTCAGTGTCACTACTACTGCAGTGTATGTCAAGTCAGTACCACTACTACTGCAGTGTATGTCAAGTCAGTGTCACTACTACTGAAGTGTATGTGAAGTCAGTGTCACTACTACTGCAGTGTATGTCAAGTCAGTGTCACTACTACTGCAGTGTATGTCAAGTCAGTATCACTACTACTGCAGTGTATGTCAAGTCAGTGTCACTACTACTGCAGTGTATGTCAAGTCAGTGTCACCACTACTGCAGTGTATGTCAAGTCAGTGCCACTACTACTGCAGTGTATGTCAAGTCAGTGTCAGTACTACTGCAGTGCATGTCAAGTCAGTGTCACTACTGCTGCAGTGTATGTCAAGTCAGTGTCACTAATACTGCAGTGTATGTCAAGTCAGTGTCATTACTACTGCAGTGTATCTCAATTCAGTGTCACTACTACTGCAGTGTATGTCAAGTCAGTGTCACTACTACTGCATGTCAAGTCAGTGTCACTACTACTGCAGTGTATGTCAAGTCAGTGTCACTACTACTGCAGTGTATGTCAAGTCGGTGTCACTACTACTGCAGTGTATGTCAAGTCAGGACCACTACTACTGCAGTGTATGTCAAGTCAGTGTCACTACTACTGCAGTGTATGTCAAGTCAGTGTCACTACTACTGCAGTGTATGTCAAGTCAGTGCCACTACTACTGCAGTGTATGTCAAGTCAGTGTCACTACTACTGCAGTGTATGTCAAGTCAGTACCACTATTACTGCAGTGTATGTCAAGTCGGTGTCACTACTACTGCAGTGTATGTCAAGTCAGTGCCACTACTACTGCAGTGTATGTCAAGTCGGTGTCACTACTACTGCAGTCCATGTCAAGTCGGTGTCACTACTACTGAAGTGTATGTCAAGTCAGTGCCACTACTACTGCAGTGTATGTCAAGTCAGTGCCACTACTACTGCAGTGTATGTCAAGTCGGTGTCACTACTACTGCAGTCCATGTCAAGTCGGTGTCACTACTACTGCAGTGCATGTCAAGTCAGCGTCACTACTACTGCAGTGTATGTCAAGTCAGTGTCACTACTACTGCAGTGTATGTCAAGTCAGTGTCACTACTACTGCAGTGTATGTCAAGTCAGTGTCACTACTACTGAAGTGTATGTCAAGTCAGTGTCACTACTACTGCAGTGTATGTCAAGTCAGTGTCACTACTACTGCAGTGTATGTCAAGTCGGTGTCACTACTACTGCAGTGTATGTCAAATCAGTACCACTACTACTGCAGTGTATGTCAAGTCAGTGTCACTACTACTGCAGTGTATGTCAAGTCAGTGTCACTACTACTGCAGTGTATGTCAAGTCAGTGCCACTACTACTGCAGTGTATGTCAAGTCAGTGTCACTACTACTGCAGTGTATATCAAGTCAGTACCACTATTACTGCAGTGTATGTCAAGTCAGTGTCACTACTACTGCAGTGTATGTCAAGTCAGTGCCACTACTACTGCAGTGTATGTCAAGTCGGTGTCACTACTACTGCAGTCCATGTCAAGTCGGTGTCACTACTACTGCAGTGCATGTCAAGTCAGCGTCACTACTACTGAAGTGTATGTCAAGTCAGTGCCACTACTACTGCAGTGTATGTCAAGTCAGTGTCACTACTACTGCAGTGCATGTCAAGTCAGTGTCACTACTACTGCAGTGTATGTCAAGTCAGTGTCACTACTACTGAAGTGTATGTCAAGTCAGTGCCACTACTACTGCAGTTTATGTCAAGTCAGTACCACTACTACTGCAGTGTATGTCAAGTCAGTGTCACCACTACTGCAGTGTATGTCAAGTCAGTGCCACTACTACTGCAATGTATGTCAAGTCAGTGTCACTACTACTGCAGTGCATGTCAAGTCAGTGTCACTACTACGGCAGTGTATGTCAAGTCAGTGTCACTACTACTGCAGTGTATGTGAAGTCAGTGTCACTACTACTGAAGTGTATGTCAAGTGAGTGTCACTGCTACTGCAGTGCATGTGAAGTCAGTGTCACTACTACTGAAGTGTATGTCAAGTCAGTGTCACTACTACTGAAGTGTATGTCAAGTCAGTGTCACTACTACTGCAGTGTATGTCAAGTCAGTGCCACTACTACTGCAGTGTATGTCAAGTCGGTGTCACTACTACTGCAGTGTATGTCAAGTCAGTACCACTACTACTGCAGTGTATGTCAAGTCAGTGTCACTACTACTGCAGTGTATGTCAAGTCAGTGTCACTACTACTGCAGTGCATGTCAAGTCAGTGTCACTACTACTGCAGTGTATGTCAAGTCAGTGTCACTACTACTGCAGTGTATGTCGAGTCAGTGTCACTACTACTGCAGTGTATGTCAAGTCAGTGTCACTACTACTGCAGTGTATGTCAAGTCAGTGTCACTACTACTGAAGTGTATGTCAAGTCAGTGTCACTACTACTGCAGTGTATGTCAAGTCAGTGTCACTACTACTGGAGTGTATGTCAAGTCGGTGTCACTACTACTGCAGTGTATGTCAAGTCAGTACCACTACTACTGCAGTGTATGTGAAGTCAGTACCACTACTACTGCAGTGTATGTCAAGTCAGTGTCACTACTACTGCAGTGTATGTCAAGTCAGTGCCACTACTACTGCAGTGTATGTCAAGTCAGTGTCACTACTACTGCAGTGTATGTCAAGTCAGTACCACTACTACTGCAGTGTATGTCAAGTCAGTGTCACTACTACTGCAGTGTATGTCAAGTCAGTGCCACTACTACTGCAGTGTATGTCAAGTCGGTGTCACTACTACTGCAGTCCATGTCAAGTCAGTGTCACTACTACTGCAGTGTATGTCAAGTCAGTGTCACTACTACTGCAGTGTATGTCAAGTCAGTACCACTACTACTGCAGTGTATGTCAAGTCAGTGTCACTACTACTGAAGTGTATGTGAAGTCAGTGTCACTACTACTGCAGTGTATGTCAAGTCAGTGTCACTACTACTGCAGTGTATGTCAAGTCAGTATCACTACTACTGCAGTGTATGTCAAGTCAGTGTCACTACTACTGCAGTGTATGTCAAGTCAGTGTCACCACTACTGCAGTGTATGTCAAGTCAGTGCCACTACTACTGCAGTGTATGTCAAGTCAGTGTCAGTACTACTGCAGTGCATGTCAAGTCAGTGTCACTACTGCTGCAGTGTATGTCAAGTCAGTGTCACTAATACTGCAGTGTATGTCAAGTCAGTGTCATTACTACTGCAGTGTATCTCAATTCAGTGTCACTACTACTGAAGTGTATGTCAAGTCAGTGCCACTACTACTGCAGTGTATGTCAAGTCAGTCTCACTACTACTGAAGTGTATGTCAAGTCAGTACCACTACTACTGCAGTTTATATCAAGTCAGTACCACTACTACTGCAGTGTATGTCAAGTCAGTGTCACCACTACTGTAGAGTATGTCAAGTCAGTGCCACTACTACTGCAGTGTATGTCAAGTCGGTGTCACTACTACTGCAGTCCATGTCAAGTCAGTGTCACTACTACTGCAGTGTATGTCAAGTCAGTGTCACTACTACTGAAGTGTATGTCAAGTCAGTGCCACTACTACTGCAGTGTATGTCAAGTCAGTACCACTACTACTGCAGTGTATGTCAAGTCAGTGTCACCACTACTGCAGTGTATGTCAAGTCAGTGCCACTACTACTGCAGTGTATGTCATGTCAGTGTCACTACTACTGCAGTGCATGTCAAGTCAGTGTCACTACTACTGCAGTGTATGTCAAGTCAGTGTCACTACTACTGCAGTGTATGTCAAGTCAGTGTCACTACTACTAAAGTGTATGTCAAGTCAGTGTCACTACTACTGCAGTGCATGTCAAGTCAGTGTCACTACTACTGAAGTGTATGTCAAGTCAGTGTCACTACTACTGAAGTGTATGTCAAGTCAGTGTCACTACTACTGCAGTGTATGTCAAGTCAGTGTCACTACTACTGCAGTGTATGTCAAGTCAGTGTCACTACTACTGCAGTGTATGTCAAATCAGTGTCACTACTACTGCAGTGTATGTCAAGTCAGTGTCACTACTACTGCAGTGTATGTCAAGTCAGTGTCACTACTACTGCAGTGCATGTCAAGTCAGTGTCACTACTACTGAAGTGTATGTCAAGTCGGTGTCACTACTACTGCAGTGTATGTCAAGTCAGTCTCACTACTACTGCAGTGTATGTCAAGTCAGTGTCACTACTACTGCAGTGTATGTCAAGTCAGTGTCACCACTACTGCAGTGTATGTCAAGTCAGTGCCACTACTACTGCAGTGTATGTCAAGTCAGTGTCAGTACTACTGCAGTGCATGTCAAGTCAGTGTCACTACTGCTGCAGTGTATGTCAAGTCAGTGTCACTAATACTGCAGTGTATGTCAAGTCAGTGTCATTACTACTGCAGTGTATCTCAAGTCAGTGTCACTACTACTGCAGTGTATGTCAAGTCAGTGTCACTACTACTGCATGTCAAGTCAGTGTCACTACTACTGCAGTGTATGTCAAGTCAGTGTCACTACTACTGCAGTATATGTCAAGTCAGTGTCACTACTACTGAAGTGTATGTCAAGTCAGTGTCACTACTACTGCAGTGTATGTCAAGTCAGTGTCACTACTACTGCAGTGTATGTCAAGTCGGTGTCACTACTACTGCAGTGTACGTCAAGTCAGTACCACTACTACTGCAGTGTATGTCAAGTCAGCGTCACTACTACTGCAGTGTATGTCAAGTCAGTGTCACTACTACTGCAGTGTATGTCAAGTCAGTGCCACTACTACTGCAGTGTATGTCAAGTCAGTGTCACTACTACTGCAGTGTATGTCAAGTCAGTACCACTATTACTGCAGTGTATGTCAAGTCGGTGTCACTACTACTGCAGTGTATGTCAAGTCAGTGCCACTACTACTGCAGTGTATGTCAAGTCGGTGTCACTACTACTGCAGTCCATGTCAAGTCGGTGTCACTACTACTGAAGTGTATGTTAAGTCAGTGCCACTACTACTGCAGTGTATGTCAAGTCAGTGTCACTACTACTGCAGTGCATGTCAAGTCAGTGTCACTACTACTGCAGTGTATGTCAAGTCAGTCTCACTACTACTGAAGTGTATGTCAAGTCAGTACCACTACTACTGCAGTTTATATCAAGTCAGTACCACTACTACTGCAGTGTATGTCAAGTCAGTGTCACCACTACTGCAGAGTATGTCAAGTCAGTGCCACTACTACTGCAATGTATGTCAAGTCAGTGTCACTACTACTGCAGTGCATGTCAAGTCAGTGTCACTACTACTGCAGTGTATGTCAAGTCAGTGTCACTACTACTGCAGTGTATGTGAAGTCAGTGTCACTACTACTGAAGTGTATGTCAAGTCAGTGTCACTACTACTGCAGTGCATGTCAAGTCAGTGTCACTACTACTGAAGTGTATGTCAAGTCAGTGTCACTACTACTGAAGTGTATGTCAAGTCAGTGTCACTACTACTGCAGTGTATGTCAAGTCGGTGTCACTACTACTGCAGTGTATGTCAAGTCAGTACCACTACTACTGCAGTGTATGTCAAGTCAGTGTCACTACTAATGCAGTGTATGTCAAGTCAGTGTCACTACTACTGCAGTGTATGTCAAGTCAGTGCCACTACTACTGCAGTGTATGTCAAGTCAGTGTCACTACTATTGAAGTGTATGTCAAGTCAGTGCCACTACTACTGCAGTGTATGTCAAGTCAGTGTCACTACTACTGAAGTGTATGTCATGTCAGTGCCACTACTACTGAAGTGTATGTCAAGTCAGTGCCACTACTACTGCAGTGTATGTCAAGTCAGTGTCACTACTACTGCAGTGTATGTCAAGTCAGTACCACTACTACTGCAGTGTATGTCAAGTCAGTGTCACTACTACTGCAGTGCATGTCAAGTCAGTGTCACTACTAATGAAGTGTATGTCAAGTCAGTGTCACTTCTACTGCAGTGTATGTCAAGTCAGTGTGACTACTACTGAAGTGTATGTCAAGTCAGTGTCACTACTACTGCAGTTTATGTCAAGTCAGTGCCACTACTACTGCAGTACATGTCAAGTCAGTGTCACTACTACTGAAGTGTATGTCAAGTCAGTGTCACTACTACTGCAGTGCATGTCAAGTCAGTGCCACTACTACTGCAGTGTATGTCAAGTCAGTGTCACTACTACTGCAGTTATATGTCAAGTCAGTGTCACTACTACTGCAGTGTATGTCAAGTCAGTGTCACTACTACTGCAGTGTATGTCAAGTCAGTGTCACTACTACTGCAGTGTATGTCAAGTCAGTGTCACTAATACTGCAGTGTATGTCAAGTCAGTGTCATTACTACTGCAGTGTATCTCAAGTCAGTGTCACTACTACTGCAGTGTATGTCAAGTCAGTGTCACTACTACTGCATGTCAAGTCAGTGTCACTACTACTGCAGTGTATGTCAAGTCAGTGTCACTACTACTGCAGTGTATGTCAAGTCAGTGTCACTACTACTGAAGTGTATGTCAAGTCAGTGTCACTACTACTGCAGTGTATGTCAAGTCAGTGTCACTACTACTGCAGTGTATGTCAAGTCGGTGTCACTACTACTGCAGTGTATGTCAAGTCAGTACCACTACTACTGCAGTGTATGTCAAGTCAGTGTCACTACTACTGCAGTGTATGTCAAGTCAGTGTCACTACTACTGCAGTGTATGTCAAGTCAGTGCCACTACTACTGCAGTGTATGTCAAGTCAGTGTCACTACTACTGCAGTGTATGTCAAGTGAGTACCACTATTACTGCAGTGTATGTCAAGTCGGTGTCACTACTACTGCAGTGTATGTCAAGTCAGTGCCACTACTACTGCAGTGTATGTCAAGTCGGTGTCACTACTACTGCAGTCCATGTCAAGTCGGTGTCACTACTACTGAAGTGTATGTCAAGTCAGTGCCACTACTACTGCAGTGTATGTCAAGTCAGTGTCACTACTACTGCAGTGCATGTCAAGTCAGTGTCACTACTACTGCAGTGTATGTCAAGTCAGTACCACTACTACTGCAGTTTATATCAAGTCAGTACCACTACTACTGCAGTGTATGTCAAGTCAGTGTCACCACTACTGCAGAGTATGTCAAGTCAGTGCCACTACTACTGCAATGTATGTCAAGTCAGTGTCACTACTACTGCAGTGCATGTCAAGTCAGTGTCACTACTACTGCAGTGTATGTCAAGTCAGTGTCACTACTACTGCAGTGTATGTGAAGTCAGTGTCACTACTACTGAAGTGTATGTCAAGTCAGTGTCACTACTACTGCAGTGCATGTCAAGTCAGTGTCACTACTACTGAAGTGTATGTCAAGTCAGTGTCACTACTACTGAAGTGTATGTCAAGTCAGTGTCACTACTACTGCAGTGTATGTCAAGTCGGTGTCACTACTACTGCAGTGTATGTCAAGTCAGTACCACTACTACTGCAGTGTATGTCAAGTCAGTGTCACTACTAATGCAGTGTATGTCAAGTCAGTGTCACTACTACTGCAGTGTATGTCAAGTCAGTGCCACTACTACTGCAGTGTATGTCAAGTCAGTGTCACTACTATTGAAGTGTATGTCAAGTCAGTGCCACTACTACTGCAGTGTATGTCAAGTCAGTGTCACTACTACTGAAGTGTATGTCATGTCAGTGCTACTACTACTGAAGTGTATGTCAAGTCAGTGCCACTACTACTGCAGTGTATGTCAAGTCAGTGTCACTACTACTGCAGTGTATGTCAAGTCAGTACCACTACTACTGCAGTGTATGTCAAGTCAGTGTCACTACTACTGCAGTGCATGTCAAGTCAGTGTCACTACTACTGAAGTGTATGTCAAGTCAGTGTCACTTCTACTGCAGTGTATGTCAAGTCAGTGTGACTACTACTGAAGTGTATGTCAAGTCAGTGTCACTACTACTGCAGTTTATGTCAAGTCAGTGCCACTACTACTGCAGTACATGTCACGTCAGTGTCACTACTACTGAAGTGTATGTCAAGTCAGTGTCACTACTACTGCAGTGCATGTCAAGTCAGTGCCACTACTACTGCAGTGTATGTCATGTCAGTGTCACTACTACTGCAGTTATATGTCAAGTCAGTGTCACTACTACTGCAGTGTATGTCAAGTCAGTGTCACTACTACTGCAGTGTATGTCAAGTCAGTGTCACTACTACTGCAGTGCATGTCAAGTCAGTGCCACTACTACTGCAGTACATGTCAAGTCAGTGTCACTACTACTGAAGTATATGTCAAGTCAGTGCCACTACTACTGCAGTGCATGTCAAGTCAGTGCCACTACTACTGCAGTGTATGTCAAGTCAGTGTCACTACTACTGCAGTGTATGTCAAGTCAGTGCCACTACTACTGCAGTGTATGTCAAGTCAATGTCACTACAACTGCAGTGCATGTCAAGTCAGTGTCACTACTACTGCAGTGTATGTCAAGTCAGTGTCACTACTACTGCAGTGTATGTTAAGTCAGTGCCACTACTACTGCAGTGCATGTCAAGTCAGTGCCACTACTACTGCAGTGTATGTCAAGTCATTGCCACTACTACTGCAGTGCATGTCAAGTCAGTGTCACTACAACTGCAGTGTATCTCAAGTCAGTGCCACTACTACTGCAGTGTATGTTAAGTCAGTGTCACTACTACTGCAGTGTATGTCAAGTCAGTGTCACTACAACTGCAGAGCATGTCAAGTCAGTGTCACTGCTACTGCAGTGTATGTCAAGTCAGTACCACTACTACTGCAGTGTATGTCAAGTCAGTGTCACTACTACTGCAGTGTATGTCAAGTCAGTGCCACTACTACTGCAGTGTATGTCAAGTCAGTGTCACTACTACTGAAGTGTATGTCAAGACAGTGTCACTACTACTGCAGTGTATGTGAAGTCAGTGTCACTACTACTGCAGTGTATGTCAAGTCAGTGTCACTACTACTGCAGTGTATGTCAAGTCAGTGTCACTACTACTGCAGTGTATGTCAAGTCAGTACCACTACTACTGAAGTGTATTTTTAAGTCGGTGTCACTACTACTGCAGTGTATGTCAAGCCTGTGTCACTACTATTGCAGTGTATGTCTAGTCAGTACCACTACTACTGAATTGTATGTCAAGTCGGTGTCACTACTACTGCAGTCCATGTCAAGTCGGTGTCACTACTACTGCAGTGTATGTCAAGTCAGTGCCAGTACTACTGAAGTGTATGTCAAGTCAGTGTCACTACTACTGAAGTGTATGTCAAATCAGCGTCGCTACTACTGAAGTGTATGTCAAGTCAGTAACACTACTACTGCAGTGCATGTCAAGTCGGTGACACTACTACTGAAGTGTATGTCAAGTCGGTGTCACTACTACTGCAGTCCATGTCAAGTCGGTGTCACTACTACTGCAGTGTATGTCAAATCAGTGTCACTACTACTGCAGTGTATTTCAAGTCAGTGTGACTACTACTGAAGTGTATGTCAAGTCAGTGTCACTACTACTGCAGTGTATGTCAAGTCAGTTCCACTACTACTGCAGTACATGTCAAGTCAGTGTTACTACTACTGCAGTGTATGTCAAGTCAGTGTCACTACTACTGCAGTGTATGTCAAGTCAGTGTCACTACTACTGAAGTGTATGTCAAGTCAGTGTCACTACTACTGCAGTGTATGTCAAGTCAGTGTCACTACTACTGCAGTGTATGTCAAGTCGGTGTCACTACTACTGCAGTGTATGTCAAGTCAGTACCACTACTACTGCAGTGTATGTCAAGCCTGTGTCACTACTGAAGTGTATGTCAAGTCAGTGTCACTACTACTGCAGTGCATGTCAAGTCAGTGCCACTACTACTGCAGTGTATGTCAAGTCAGTGTCACTACTACTGCAGTTATATGTCAAGTCAGTGTCACTACTACTGCAGTGTATGTCAAGTCAGTGTCACTACTACTGCAGTGTATGTCAAGTCAGTGTCACTACTACTGCAGTGCATGTCAAGTCAGTGCCACTACTACTGCAGTACATGTCAAGTCAGTGTCACTACTACTGAAGTATATGTCAAGTCAGTGCCACTACTACTGCAGTGCATGTCAAGTCAGTGCCACTACTAGTGCAGTGTATGTCAAGTCAGTGCCACTACTACTGCAGTGTATGTCAAGTCAATGTCACTACAACTGCAGTGCATGTCAAGTCAGTGTCACTACTACTGCAGTGTATGTCAAGTCAGTGTCACTACTACTGCAGTGTATGTTAAGTCAGTGCCACTACTACTGCAGTGCATGTCAAGTCAGTGCCACTACTACTGCAGTGTATGTCAAGTCAGTGCCACTACTACTGCAGTGCATGTCAAGTCAGTGTCACTACAACTGCAGTGTATGTGAAGTCAGTGCCACTACTACTGCAGTGTATGTCAAGTCAGTGTCACTACTACTGCAGTGTATGTCAAGTCAGTGTCACTACTACTGAAGTGTATGTCAAGTCAGTGTCACTACTACTGCAGTGTATGTCAAGTCAGTGTCACTACTACTGCAGTGTATGTCAAGTCGGTGTCACTACTACTGCAGTGTATGTCAAGTCAGTACCACTACTACTGCAGTGTATGTCAAGCCTGTGTCACTACTATTGCAGTGTATGTCTAGTCAGTACCACTACTACTGAATTGTATGTCAAGTCGGTGTCACTACTACTGCAGTCCATGTCAAGTCGGTGTCACTACTACTGCAGTGTATGTCAAGTCAGTGCCAGTACTACTGAAGTGTATGTCAAGTCAGTGTCACTACTACTGAAGTGTATGTCAAATCAGCGTCGCTACTACTGAAGTGTATGTCAAGTCAGTAACACTACTACTGCAGTGTATATCAAGTCAGTGTCACTACTACTGCAGTGCATGTCAAGTCGGTGACACTACTACTGAAGTGTATGTCAAGTCGGTGTCACTACTACTGCAGTCCATGTCAAGTCGGTGTCACTACTACTGCAGTGTATGTCAAGTCGGTGTCACTACTACTGCAGTGTATGTCAAGTCGGTAATACTACTACTGCAGTGTATGTCAAGTCAGTGTCACTACTACTGAAGTGTATGTCAAATCAGCGTCGCTACTACTGAAGTGTATGTCAAGTCAGTACCACTACTACTGCAGTGTATGTCAAGTCAGTGTCACTACTACTGCAGTGTATGTCAAGTCAGTGTCACTACTACTGCAGTGTATGTCAAGTCAGTGCCACTACTACTGCAGTGTATGTCAAGTCAGTCTCACTACTACTGAAGTGTATGTCAAGTCAGTCTCACTACTACTGAAGTGTATGTCAAGTCAGTACCACTACTACTGCGGTTTATATCAAGTCAGTACCACTACTACTGCAGTGTATGTCAAGTCAGTGTCACCACTACTGCAGAGTATGTCAAGTCAGTGCCACTACTACTGCAATGTATGTCAAGTCAGTGTCACTACTACTGCAGTGCATGTCAAGTCAGTGTCACTACTACTGCAGTGTATGTCAAGTCAGTGTCACTACTACTGCAGTGTATGTCAAGTCAGTGTCACTACTACTGAAGTGTATGTCAAGTCAGTGTCACTACTACTGCAGTGCATGTCAAGTCAGTGTCACTACTACTGAAGTGTATGTCAAGTCAGTGTCACTACTACTGAAGTGTATGTCAAGTCAGTGTCACTACTACTGCAGTGTATGTCAAGTCATTGTCACTACTACTGCAGTGTTTGTCAAGTCGGTGTCACTACTACTGCAGTGTATGTCAAGTCAGTACCACTACTACTGCAGTGTATGTCAAGTCAGTGTCACTACTAATGCAGTGTATGTCAAGTCAGTGTCACTACTACTGCAGTGTATGTCAAGTCAGTGCCACTACTACTGCAGTGTATGTCAAGTCAGTGTCACTACTATTGAAGTGTATGTCAAGTCAGTGCCACTACTACTGCAGTGTATGTCAAGTCAGTGTCACTACTACTGAAGTATATGTCAAGTCAGTGCCACTACTACTGCAGTGCATGTCAAGTCAGTACCACTACTACTGCAGTGTATGTCAAGTCAGTGTCACTACTACTGCAGTGTATGTCAAGTCAGTGTCACTACTACTGCAGTGTATGTTAAGTCAGTGCCACTACTACTGCAGTGCATGTCAAGTCAGTGCCACTACTACTGCAGTGTATGTCAAGTCAGTGCCACTACTACTGCAGTGCATGTCAAGTCAGTGTCACTACAACTGCAGTGTATGTGAAGTCAGTGCCACTACTACTGCAGTGTATGTCAAGTCAGTGTCACTACTACTGCAGTGTATGTCAAGTCAGTGTCACTACTACTGAAGTGTATGTCAAGTCAGTGTCACTACTACTGCAGTGTATGTCAAGTCAGTGTCACTACTACTGCAGTGTATGTCAAGTCGGTGTCACTACTACTGCAGTGTATGTCAAGTCAGTACCACTACTACTGCAGTGTATGTCAAGCCTGTGTCACTACTATTGCAGTGTATGTCTAGTCAGTACCACTACTACTGAATTGTATGTCAAGTCGGTGTCACTACTACTGCAGTCCATGTCAAGTCGGTGTCACTACTACTGCAGTGTATGTCAAGTCAGTGCCAGTACTACTGAAGTGTATGTCAAGTCAGTGTCACTACTACTGAAGTGTATGTCAAATCAGCGTCGCTACTACTGAAGTGTATGTCAAGTCAGTAACACTACTACTGCAGTGTATATCAAGTCAGTGTCACTACTACTGCAGTGCATGTCAAGTCGGTGACACTACTACTGAAGTGTATGTCAAGTCAGTGTCACTACTAATGCAGTGTATGTCAAGTCAGTCTCACTACTACTGAAGTGTATGTCAAGTCAGTACCACTACTACTGCGGTTTATATCAAGTCAGTACCACTACTACTGCAGTGTATGTCAAGTCAGTGTCACTACTACTGCAGTCCATGTCAAGTCGGTGTCACTACTACTGCAGTGCATGTCAAGTCAGTGCCACTACTAGTGCAGTGTATGTCAAGTCAGTGTCACTACTACTGCAGTGTATGTCAAGTCAGTGCCACTACTACTGCAGTGTATGTCAAGTCAATGTCACTACTACTGAAGTATATGTCAAGTCAGTGCCACTACTACTGCAGTGCATGTCAAGTCAGTGCCACTACTAGTGCAGTGTATGTCAAGTCAGTGTCACTACTACTGCAGTGTATGTCAAGTCAGTGCCACTACTACTGCAGTGTATGTCAAGTCAATGTCACTACAACTGCAGTGCATGTCAAGTCAGTGTCACTACTACTGCAGTGTATGTCAAGTCAGTGTCACTACTACTGCAGTGTATGTTAAGTCAGTGCCACTACTACTGCAGTGCATGTCAAGTCAGTGCCACTACTACTGCAGTGTATGTCAAGTCAGTGCCACTACTACTGCAGTGCATGTCAAGTCAGTGTCACTACAACTGCAGTGTATGTCAAGTCAGTGCCACTACTACTGCAGTGTATGTTAAGTCAGTGTCACTACTACTGCAGTGTATGTCAAGTCAGTGTCACTACAACTGCAGAGCATGTCAAGTCAGTGTCACTGCTACTGCAGTGTATGTCAAGTCAGTACCACTACTACTGCAGTGTATGTCAAGTCAGTGTCACTACTACTGCAGTGTTTGTCAAGTCAGTGCCACTACTACTGCAGTGTATGTCAAGTCAGTGTCACTACTACTGAAGTGTATGTCAAGTCAGTGTCACTACTACTGCAGTGTATGTCAAGTCAGTGTCACTACTACTGCAGTGTATGTCAAGTCAGTGTCACTACTACTGCAGTGTATGTCAAGTCAGTGTCACTACTACTGCAGTGTCTGTCAAGTCAGTACCACTACTACTGAAGTGTATTTTTAAGTCGGTGTCACTACTACTGCATTGTATGTCAAGCCTGTGTCACTACTATTGCAGTGTATGTCTAGTCAGTACCACTACTACTGAATTGTATGTCAAGTCGGTGTCACTACTACTGCAGTCCATGTCAAGTCGGTGTCACTACTACTGCAGTGTATGTCAAGTCAATGCCAGTACTACTGAAGTGTATGTCAAGTCAGTGTCACTACTACTGAAGTGTATGTCAAGTCAGTAACACTACTACTGCAGTGTATGTCAAGTCAGTGTCACTACTACTGCAGTGCATGTCAAGTCGGTGACACTACTACTGAAGTGTATGTCAAGTCGGTGTCACTACTACTGCAGTCCATGTCAAGTCGGTGTCACTACTACTGCAGTGTATGTCAAGTCGGTGTCACTACTACTGCAGTCCATGTCAAGTCGGTAATACTACTACTGCAGTGTATGTCAAGTCGGTGGCACTACTACTGCAGTCCATGTCAAGTCGGTGTCACTACTACTGCAGTGTATGTCAAGTCACTGTCACTACTACTGCAGTGTATGTCAAGTCAGTGTCACTACTACTGCAGTGTATGTCAAGTCAGTGTCACTACTACTGCAGTCCATGTCAAGTCGGTGTCACTACTACTGCAGTGTATGTCAAATCAGTGTCACTACTACTGCAGTGTATTTCAAGTCAGTGTGACTACTACTGAAGTGTATGTCAAGTCAGTGTCACTACTACTGCAGTGCATGTCAAGTCAGTGCCACTACTACTGCAGTGTATGTCAAGTCAGTGTCACTACTACTGCAGTTATATGTCAAGTCAGTGTCACTACTACTGCAGTGTATGTCAAGTCAGTGTCACTACTACTGCAGTGTATGTCAAGTCAGTGTCACTACTACTGCAGTGCATGTCAATCAGTGCCACTACTACTGCAGTACATGTCAAGTCAGTGTCACTACTACTGAAGTATATGTCAAGTCAGTGTCACTACTACTGCAGTGTATGTCAAGTCAGTGCCACTACTACTGCAGTGTATGTCAAGTCAGTACCACTACTACTGCAGTGTATGTCAAGTCAGTGTCACTACTACTGCAGTGTATGTCAAGTCAGTGTCACTACTACTGCAGTGTATGTCAAGTCAGTGTCACTACTACTGAAGTGTATGTCAAGTCAGTGTCACTACTACTGCAGTGTATGTCAAGTCAGTGTCACTACTACTGCAGTGTATGTCAAGTCAGTGTCACTACTACTGCAGTGTATGTCAAGTCAGTGTCACTACTACTGCAGTGTATGTCAAGTCAGTACCACTACTACTGAAGTGTATTTTTAAGTCGGTGTCACTACTACTGCAGTGTATGTCAAGTCTGTGTCACTACTATTGCAGTGTATGTCTAGTCAGTACCACTACTACTGAATTGTATGTCAAGTCGGTATCACTACTACTGCAGTCCATGTCAAGTCGGTGTCACTACTACTGCAGTGTATGTCAAGTCAGTGCCACTACTACTGCAGTGTATGTCAAGTCAGTGTCACTACTACTGAAGTGTATGTCAAGTCAGCGTCACTACTACTGAAGTGTATGTCAAGTCAGTAACACTACTACTGTAGTGTATGTCAAGTCAGTGTCACTACTACTGCAGTGCATGTCAAGTCGGTGTCACTACTACTGCAGTACATGTCAAGTCAGCGTCACTACTACTGAAGTGTATGTCAAGTCAGTGTCACTACTACTGCAGTGTATGTCAAGTCAGTGCCACTACTACTGCAGTGTATGTCAAGTCAATGTCACTACAACTGCAGTGCATGTCAAGTCAGTGTCACTACTACTGCAGTGTATGTCAAGTCAGTGTCACTACTACTGCAGTGTATGTTAAGTCAGTGCCACTACTACTGCAGTGCATGTCAAGTCATTGCCACTACTACTGCAGTGCATGTCAAGTCAGTGTCACTACAACTGCAGTGTATGTCAAGTCAGTGCCACTACTACTGCAGTGTATGTTAAGTCAGTGTCACTACTACTGCAGTGTATGTCAAGTCAGTGTCACTACAACTGCAGAGCATGTCAAGTCAGTGTCACTGCTACTGCAGTGTATGTCAAGTCAGTACCACTACTACTGCAGTGTATGTCAAGTCAGTGTCACTACTACTGCAGTGTATGTCAAGTCAGTGCCACTACTACTGCAGTGTATGTCAAGTCAGTGTCACTACTACTGAAGTGTATGTCAAGACAGTGTCACTACTACTGCAGTGTATGTGAAGTCAGTGTCACTACTACTGCAGTGTATGTCAAGTCAGTGTCACTACTACTGCAGTGTATGTCAAGTCAGTGTCACTACTACTGCAGTGTATGTCAAGTCAGTACCACTACTACTGAAGTGTATTTTTAAGTCGGTGTCACTACTACTGCAGTGTATGTTAAGTCAGTGCCACTACTACTGCAGTGCATGTCAAGTCAGTGCCACTACTACTGCAGTGTATGTCAAGTCATTGCCACTACTACTGCAGTGCATGTCAAGTCAGTGTCACTACAACTGCAGTGTATGTCAAGTCGGTGTCACTACTACTGCAGTACATGTCAAGTCAGCGTCACTACTACTGAAGTGTATGTCAAGTCAGTGTCACTACTACTGCAGTGTATGTCAAGTCAGTGCCACTACTACTGCAGTGCATGTCAAGTCAGTGTCACTACTACTGCAGTGCATGTCAAGTCAGTGCCACTACTACTGCAGTGTATGTCAAGTCAGTGTCACTACTACTGCAGTGTATGTCAAGTCAGTGTCACTACTACTGAAGTGTATGTCAAGTCAGTGTCACTACTACTGAAGTGTATGTCAAGTCAGTGTCACTACTACTGCAGTGTATGTCAAGTCAGTGTCACTACTACTGCAGTGTATGTCAAGTCAGTGTCACTACTACTGCAGTGTATGTCAAGTCAGTGTCACTACTACTGCAGTGTATGTCAAATCAGTGTCACTACTACTGCAGTGTATGTCAAGTCAGTGTCACTACTACTGCAGTGTATGTCAAGTCAGTGTCACTACTACTGCAGTGCATGTCAAGTCAGTGTCACTACTACTGAAGTGTATGTCAAGTCGGTGTCACTACTACTGCAGTGTATGTCAAGTCAGTCTCACTACTACTGCAGTGTATGTCAAGTCAGTGTCACTACTATTGCAGTGTATGTCAAGTCAGTGTCACCACTACTGCAGTGTATGTCAAGTCAGTGCCACTACTACTGCAGTGTATGTCAAGTCAGTGTCAGTACTACTGCAGTGCATGTCAAGTCAGTGTCACTACTGCTGCAGTGTATGTCAAGTCAGTGTCACTAATACTGCAGTGTATGTCAAGTCGGTGTCATTATTACTGAAGTGTATCTCAAGTCAGTGTCACTACTACTGCAGTGTATGTCAAGTCAGTGTCACTACTACTGCAGTGTATGTCAAGTCAGTGTCACTACTACTGCAGTGTATGTCAAGTCAGTGTCACTACTACTGAAGTGTATGTCAAGTCAGTGTCACTACTACTGCAGTGTATGTCAAGTCAGTGTCACTACTACTGCAGTGTATGTCAAGTCGGTGTCACTACTACTGCAGTGTATGTCAAATCAGTACCACTACTACTGCAGTGTATGTCAAGTCAGTGTCACTACTACTGCAGTGTATGTCAAGTCAATGTCACTACTACTGCAGTGTATGTCAAGTCAGTGCCACTACTACTGCAGTGTATGTCAAGTCAGTGTCACTACTACTGCAGTGTATATCAAGTCAGTACCACTATTACTGCAGTGTATGTCAAGTCAGTGTCACTACTACTGCAGTGTATGTCAAGTCAGTGCCACTACTACTGCAGTGTATGTCAAGTCGGTGTCACTACTACTGCAGTCCATGTCAAGTCGGTGTCACTACTACTGCAGTGCATGTCAAGTCAGTGCCACTACTACTGCAGTGTATGTCAAGTCGGTGTCACTACTACTGCAGTGTATGTCAAATCAGTACCACTACTACTGCAGTGTATGTCAAGTCAGTGTCACTACTACTGCAGTGTATGTCAAGTCAATGTCACTACTACTGCAGTGTATGTCAAGTCAGTGCCACTACTACTGCAGTGTATGTCAAGTCAGTGTCACTACTACTGCAGTGTATATCAAGTCAGTACCACTATTACTGCAGTGTATGTCAAGTCAGTGTCACTACTACTGCAGTGTATGTCAAGTCAGTGCCACTACTACTGCAGTGTATGTCAAGTCGGTGTCACTACTACTGCAGTCCATGTCAAGTCGGTGTCACTACTACTGCAGTGCATGTCAAGTCAGTGCCACTACTACTGCAGTGTATGTCAAGTCAGTGTCACTACTACTGCAGTGCATGTCAAGTCAGTGTCACTACTACTGCAGTGTATGTCAAGTCAGTGTCACTACTACTGAAGTGTATGTCAAGTCAGTGCCACTACTACTGCAGTTTATGTCAAGTCAGTACCACTACTACTGCAGTGTATGTCAAGTCAGTGTCACCACTACTGCAGTGTATGTCAAGTCAGTGCCACTACTACTGCAATGTATGTCAAGTCAGTGTCACTACTACTGCCGTGCATGTCAAGTCAGTGTCACTACTACTGCAGTGTATGTCAAGTGAGTGTCACTGCTACTGCAGTGCATGTGAAGTCAGTGTCACTACTACTGAAGTGTATGTCAAGTCAGTGTCACTACTACTGAAGTGTATGTCAAGTCAGTGTCACTACTACTGCAGTGTATGTCAAGTCAGTGCCACTACTACTGCAGTGTATGTCAAGTCGGTGTCACTACTACTGCAGTGTATGTCAAGTCAGTACCACTACTACTGCAGTGTATGTCAAGTCAGTGTCACTACTACTGCAGTGTATGTCAAGTCAGTGTCACTACTACTGCAGTGCATGTCAAGTCAGTGTCACTACTACTGCAGTGTAGGTCAAGTCAGTGTCACTACTACTGCAGTGTATGTCAAGTCAGTGTCACTACTACTGCAGTGTATGTCAAGTCAGTGTCACTACTACTGCAGTGTATGTCAAGTCAGTGTCACTACTACTGAAGTGTATGTCAAGTCAGTGTCACTACTACTGCAGTGTATGTCAAGTCAGTGTCACTACTACTGGAGTGTATGTCAAGTCTGTGTCACTACTACTGCAGTGTATGTCAAGTCAGTACCACTACTACTGCAGTGTATGTGAAGTCAGTACCACTACTACTGCAGTGTATGTCAAGTCAGTGTCACTACTACTGCAGTGTATGTCAAGTCAGTGCCACTACTACTGCAGTGTATGTCAAGTCAGTGTCACTACTACTGCAGTGTATGTCAAGTCAGTACCACTACTACTGCAGTGTATGTCAAGTCAGTGTCACTACTACTGCAGTGTATGTCAAATCAGTGCCACTACTACTGCAGTGTATGTCAAGTCGGTGTCACTACTACTGCAGTCCATGTCAAGTCAGTGTCACTACTACTGCAGTGTATGTCAAGTCAGTGTCACTACTACTGCAGTGTATGTCAAGTCAGTACCACTACTACTGCAGTGTATGTCAAGTCAGTGTCACTACTACTGAAGTGTATGTGAAGTCAGTGTCACTACTACTGCAGTGTATGTCAAGTCAGTGTCACTACTACTGCAGTGTATGTCAAGTCAGTATCACTACTACTGCAGTGTATGTCAAGTCAGTGTCACTACTACTGCAGTGTATGTCAAGTCAGTGTCACCACTACTGCAGTGTATGTCAAGTCAATGCCACTACTACTGCAGTGTATGTCAAGTCAGTGTCAGTACTACTGCAGTGCATGTCAAGTCAGTGTCACTACTGCTGCAGTGTATGTCAAGTCAGTGTCACTAATACTGCAGTGTATGTCAAGTCAGTGTCATTACTACTGCAGTGTATCTCAATTCAGTGTCACTACTACTGCAGTGTATGTCAAGTCAGTGTCACTACTACTGCAGGTCAAGTCAGTGTCACTACTACTGCAGTGTATGTCAAGTCAGTGTCACTACTACTGCAGTGTATGTCAAGTCGGTGTCACTACTACTGCAGTGAATGTCAAGTCAGTGTCACTACTACTGCAGTGTATGTCAAGTCAGTGCCACTACTACTGCAGTGTATGTCAAGTCAGTGTCACTACTACTGCAGTGTATGTCAAGTCAGTACCACTATTACTGCAGTGTATGTCAAGTCGGTGTCACTACTACTGCAGTGTATGTCAAGTCAGTGCCACTACTACTGCAGTGTATGTCAAGTCGGTGTCACTACTACTGCAGTCCATGTCAAGTCGGTGTCACTACTACTGAAGTGTATGTCAAGTCAGTGCCACTACTACTGCAGTGTATGTCAAGTCAGTGTCACTACTACTGCAGTGCATGTCAAGTCAGTGTCACTACTACTGCAGTGTATGTCAAGTCAGTCTCACTACTACTGAAGTGTATGTCAAGTCAGTACCACTACTACTGCAGTTTATATCAAGTCAGTACCACTACTACTGCAGTGTATGTCAAGTCAGTGTCACCACTACTGTAGAGTATGTCAAGTCAGTGCCACTACTACTGCAGTGTATGTCAAGTCGGTGTCACTACTACTGCAGTCCATGTCAAGTCAGTGTCACTACTACTGCAGTGTATGTCAAGTCAGTGTCACTACTACTGAAGTGTATGTCAAGTCAGTGCCACTACTACTGCAGTGTATGTCAAGTCAGTACCACTACTACTGCAGTGTATGTCAAGTCAGTGTCACTACTACTGCAGTGTATGTCAAGTCAGTGTCACTACTACTGCAGTGCATGTCAATCAGTGCCACTACTACTGCAGTACATGTCAAGTCAGTGTCACTACTACTGAAGTATATGTCAAGTCAGTGTCACTACTACTGCAGTGTATGTCAAGTCAGTGCCACTACTACTGCAGTGTATGTCAAGTCAGTACCACTACTACTGCAGTGTATGTCAAGTCAGTGTCACTACTACTGCAGTGTATGTCAAGTCAGTGTCACTACTACTGCAGTGTATGTCAAGTCAGTGTCACTACTACTGAAGTGTATGTCAAGTCAGTGTCACTACTACTGCAGTGTATGTCAAGTCAGTGTCACTACTACTGCAGTGTATGTCAAGTCAGTGTCACTACTACTGCAGTGTATGTCAAGTCAGTGTCACTACTACTGCAGTGTATGTCAAGTCAGTACCACTACTACTGAAGTGTATTTTTAAGTCGGTGTCACTACTACTGCAGTGTATGTCAAGTCTGTGTCACTACTATTGCAGTGTATGTCTAGTCAGTACCACTACTACTGAATTGTATGTCAAGTCGGTATCACTACTACTGCAGTCCATGTCAAGTCGGTGTCACTACTACTGCAGTGTATGTCAAGTCAGTGCCACTACTACTGCAGTGTATGTCAAGTCAGTGTCACTACTACTGAAGTGTATGTCAAGTCAGCGTCACTACTACTGAAGTGTATGTCAAGTCAGTAACACTACTACTGTAGTGTATGTCAAGTCAGTGTCACTACTACTGCAGTGCATGTCAAGTCGGTGTCACTACTACTGCAGTACATGTCAAGTCAGCGTCACTACTACTGCAGTGTATGTCAAGTCAGTGTCACTACTACTGCAGTGTATGTCAAGTCAGTGCCACTACTACTGCAGTGTATGTCAAGTCAATGTCACTACAACTGCAGTGCATGTCAAGTCAGTGTCACTACTACTGCAGTGTATGTCAAGTCAGTGTCACTACTACTGCAGTGTATGTTAAGTCAGTGCCACTACTACTGCAGTGCATGTCAAGTCAGTGCCACTACTACTGCAGTGTATGTCAAGTCATTGCCACTACTACTGCAGTGCATGTCAAGTCAGTGTCACTACAACTGCAGTGTATGTCAAGTCAGTGCCACTACTACTGCAGTGTATGTTAAGTCAGTGTCACTACTACTGCAGTGTATGTCAAGTCAGTGTCACTACAACTGCAGAGCATGTCAAGTCAGTGTCACTGCTACTGCAGTGTATGTCAAGTCAGTACCACTACTACTGCAGTGTATGTCAAGTCAGTGTCACTACTACTGCAGTGTATGTCAAGTCAGTGCCACTACTACTGCAGTGTATGTCAAGTCAGTGTCACTACTACTGAAGTGTATGTCAAGACAGTGTCACTACTACTGCAGTGTATGTGAAGTCAGTGTCACTACTACTGCAGTGTATGTCAAGTCAGTGTCACTACTACTGCAGTGTATGTCAAGTCAGTGTCACTACTACTGCAGTGTATGTCAAGTCAGTACCACTACTACTGAAGTGTATTTTTAAGTCGGTGTCACTACTACTGCAGTGTATGTTAAGTCAGTGCCACTACTACTGCAGTGCATGTCAAGTCAGTGCCACTACTACTGCAGTGTATGTCAAGTCATTGCCACTACTACTGCAGTGCATGTCAAGTCAGTGTCACTACAACTGCAGTGTATGTCAAGTCGGTGTCACTACTACTGCAGTACATGTCAAGTCAGCGTCACTACTACTGAAGTGTATGTCAAGTCAGTGTCACTACTACTGCAGTGTATGTCAAGTCAGTGCCACTACTACTGCAGTGCATGTCAAGTCAGTGTCACTACTACTGCAGTGCATGTCAAGTCAGTGCCACTACTACTGCAGTGTATGTCAAGTCAGTGTCACTACTACTGCCGTGTATGTCAAGTCAGTGTCACTACTACTGAAGTGTATGTCAAGTCAGTGTCACTACTACTGAAGTGTATGTCAAGTCAGTGTCACTACTACTGCAGTGTATGTCAAGTCAGTGTCACTACTACTGCAGTGTATGTCAAGTCAGTGTCACTACTACTGCAGTGTATGTCAAGTCAGTGTCACTACTACTGCAGTGTATGTCAAATCAGTGTCACTACTACTGCAGTGTATGTCAAGTCAGTGTCACTACTACTGCAGTGTATGTCAAGTCAGTGTCACTACTACTGCAGTGCATGTCAAGTCAGTGTCACTACTACTGAAGTGTATGTCAAGTCGGTGTCACTACTACTGCAGTGTATGTCAAGTCAGTCTCACTACTACTGCAGTGTATGTCAAGTCAGTGTCACTACTACTGCAGTGTATGTCAAGTCAGTGTCACCACTACTGCAGTGTATGTCAAGTCAGTGCCACTACTACTGCAGTGTATGTCAAGTCAGTGTCAGTACTACTGCAGTGCATGTCAAGTCAGTGTCACTACTGCTGCAGTGTATGTCAAGTCAGTGTCACTAATACTGCAGTGTATGTCAAGTCGGTGTCATTACTACTGAAGTGTATCTCAAGTCAGTGTCACTACTACTGCAGTGTATGTCAAGTCAGTGTCACTACTACTGCAGTGTATGTCAAGTCAGTGTCACTACTACTGCAGTGTATGTCAAGTCAGTGTCACTACTACTGAAGTGTATGTCAAGTCAGTGTCACTACTACTGCAGTGTATGTCAAGTCAGTGTCACTACTACTGCAGTGTATGTCAAGTCGGTGTCACTACTACTGCAGTGTATGTCAAATCAGTACCACTACTACTGCAGTGTATGTCAAGTCAGTGTCACTACTACTGCAGTGTATGTCAAGTCAGTGTCACTACTACTGCAGTGTATGTCAAGTCAGTGCCACTACTACTGCAGTGTATGTCAAGTCAGTGTCACTACTACTGCAGTGTATATCAAGTCAGTACCACTATTACTGCAGTGTATGTCAAGTCAGTGTCACTACTACTGCAGTGTATGTCAAGTCAGTGCCACTACTACTGCAGTGTATGTCAAGTCGGTGTCACTACTACTGCAGTCCATGTCAAGTCGGTGTCACTACTACTGCAGTGCATGTCAAGTCAGTGTCACTACTACTGAAGTGTATGTCAAGTCAGTGCCACTACTACTGCAGTGTATGTCAAGTCAGTGTCACTACTACTGCAGTGCATGTCAAGTCAGTGTCACTACTACTGCAGTGTATGTCAAGTCAGTGTCACTACTACTGAAGTGTATGTCAAGTCAGTGCCACTACTACTGCAGTTTATGTCAAGTCAGTACCACTACTACTGCAGTGTATGTCAAGTCAGTGTCACCACTACTGCAGTGTATGTCAAGTCAGTGCCACTACTACTGCAATGTATGTCAAGTCAGTGTCACTACTACTGCCGTGCATGTCAAGTCAGTGTCACTACTACTGCAGTGTATGTCAAGTGAGTGTCACTGCTACTGCAGTGCATGTGAAGTCAGTGTCACTACTACTGAAGTGTATGTCAAGTCAGTGTCACTACTACTGAAGTGTATGTCAAGTCAGTGTCACTACTACTGCAGTGTATGTCAAGTCAGTGCCACTACTACTGCAGTGTATGTCAAGTCGGTGTCACTACTACTGCAGTGTATGTCAAGTCAGTACCACTACTACTGCAGTGTATGTCAAGTCAGTGTCACTACTACTGCAGTGTATGTCAAGTCAGTGTCACTACTACTGCAGTGCATGTCAAGTCAGTGTCACTACTACTGCAGTGTATGTCAAGTCAGTGTCACTACTACTGCAGTGTATGTCAAGTCAGTGTCACTACTACTGCAGTGTATGTCAAGTCAGTGTCACTACTACTGCAGTGTATGTCAAGTCAGTGTCACTACTACTGAAGTGTATGTCAAGTCAGTGTCACTACTACTGCAGTGTATGTCAAGTCAGTGTCACTACTACTGGAGTGTATGTCAAGTCTGTGTCACTACTACTGCAGTGTATGTCAAGTCAGTACCACTACTACTGCAGTGTATGTGAAGTCAGTACCACTACTACTGCAGTGTATGTCAAGTCAGTGTCACTACTACTGCAGTGTATGTCAAGTCAGTGCCACTACTACTGCAGTGTATGTCAAGTCAGTGTCACTACTACTGCAGTGTATGTCAAGTCAGTACCACTACTACTGCAGTGTATGTCAAGTCAGTGTCACTACTACTGCAGTGTATGTCAAGTCAGTGCCACTACTACTGCAGTGTATGTCAAGTCGGTGTCACTACTACTGCAGTCCATGTCAAGTCAGTGTCACTACTACTGCAGTGTATGTCAAGTCAGTGTCACTACTACTGCAGTGTATGTCAAGTCAGTACCACTACTACTGCAGTGTATGTCAAGTCAGTGTCACTACTACTGAAGTGTATGTGAAGTCAGTGTCACTACTACTGCAGTGTATGTCAAGTCAGTGTCACTACTACTGCAGTGTATGTCAAGTCAGTATCACTACTACTGCAGTGTATGTCAAGTCAGTGTCACTACTACTGCAGTGTATGTCAAGTCAGTGTCACCACTACTGCAGTGTATGTCAAGTCAATGCCACTACTACTGCAGTGTATGTCAAGTCAGTGTCAGTACTACTGCAGTGCATGTCAAGTCAGTGTCACTACTGCTGCAGTGTATGTCAAGTCAGTGTCACTACTACTGCAGTGTATGTCAAGTCGGTGTCACTACTACTGCAGTGTATGTCAAGTCAGTACCACTACTACTGCAGTGTATGTCAAGTCAGTGTCACTACTACTGCAGTGTATGTCAAGTCAGTGTCACTACTACTGCAGTGTATGTCAAGTCGGTGTCACTACTACTGCAGTGTATGTCAAGTCAGTACCACTACTACTGCAGTGTATGTCAAGTCAGTGTCACTACTACTGCAGTGTATGTCAAGTCAGTGTCACTACTACTGCAGTGTATGTCAAGTCAGTGCCACTACTACTGCAGTGTATGTCAAGTCAGTGTCACTACTACTGCAGTGTATGTCAAGTCAGTACCACTATTACTGCAGTGTATGTCAAGTCGGTGTCACTACTACTGCAGTGTATGTCAAGTCAGTGCCACTACTACTGCAGTGTATGTCAAGTCGGTGTCACTACTACTGCAGTCCATGTCAAGTCGGTGTCACTACTACTGAAGTGTATGTCAAGTCAGTGCCACTACTACTGCAGTGTATGTCAAGTCAGTGTCACTACTACTGCAGTGCATGTCAAGTCAGTGTCACTACTACTGCAGTGTATGTCAAGTCAGTCTCACTACTACTGAAGTGTATGTCAAGTCAGTACCACTACTACTGCAGTTTATATCAAGTCAGTACCACTACTACTGCAGTGTATGTCAAGTCAGTGTCACCACTACTGTAGAGTATGTCAAGTCAGTGCCACTACTACTGCAGTGTATGTCAAGTCGGTGTCACTACTACTGCAGTCCATGTCAAGTCAGTGTCACTACTACTGCAGTGTATGTCAAGTCAGTGTCACTACTACTGAAGTGTATGTCAAGTCAGTGTCACCACTACTGCAGTGTATGTCAAGTCAGTGCCACTACTACTGCAGTGTATGTCATGTCAGTGTCACTACTACTGCAGTGCATGTCAAGTCAGTGTCACTACTACTGCAGTGTATGTCAAGTCAGTGTCACTAATACTGCAGTGTATGTCAAGTCAGTGTCATTACTACTGCAGTGTATCTCAATTCAGTGTCACTACTACTGCAGTGTATGTCAAGTCAGTGTCACTACTACTGCATGTCAAGTCAGTGTCACTACTACTGCAGTGTATGTCAAGTCAGTGTCACTACTACTGCAGTGTATGTCAAGTCGGTGTCACTACTACTGCAGTGTATGTCAAGTCAGTACCACTACTACTGCAGTGTATGTCAAGTCAGTGTCACTACTACTGCAGTGTATGTCAAGTCAGTGTCACTACTACTGCAGTGTATGTCAAGTCAGTGCCACTACTACTGCAGTGTATGTCAAGTCAGTGTCACTACTACTGCAGTGTATGTCAAGTCAGTACCACTATTACTGCAGTGTATGTCAAGTCGGTGTCACTACTACTGCAGTGTATGTCAAGTCAGTGCCACTACTACTGCAGTGTATGTCAAGTCGGTGTCACTACTACTGCAGTCCATGTCAAGTCGGTGTCACTACTACTGAAGTGTATGTCAAGTCAGTGCCACTACTACTGCAGTGTATGTCAAGTCAGTGTCACTACTACTGCAGTGCATGTCAAGTCAGTGTCACTACTACTGCAGTGTATGTCAAGTCAGTCTCACTACTACTGAAGTGTATGTCAAGTCAGTACCACTACTACTGCAGTTTATATCAAGTCAGTACCACTACTACTGCAGTGTATGTCAAGTCAGTGTCACCACTACTGTAGAGTATGTCAAGTCAGTGCCACTACTACTGCAGTGTATGTCAAGTCGGTGTCACTACTACTGCAGTCCATGTCAAGTCAGTGTCACTACTACTGCAGTGTATGTCAAGTCAGTGTCACTACTACTGAAGTGTATGTCAAGTCAGTGCCACTACTACTGCAGTGTATGTCAAGTCAGTACCACTACTACTGCAGTGTATGTCAAGTCAGTGTCACCACTACTGCAGTGTATGTCAAGTCAGTGCCACTACTACTGCAGTGTATGTCATGTCAGTGTCACTACTACTGCAGTGCATGTCAAGTCAGTGTCACTACTACTGCAGTGTATGTCAAGTCAGTGTCACTACTACTGCAGTGTATGTCAAGTCAGTGTCACTACTACTGAAGTGTATGTCAAGTCAGTGTCACTACTACTGCAGTGCATGTCAAGTCAGTGTCACTACTACTGAAGTGTATGTCAAGTCAGTGTCACTACTACTGAAGTGTATGTCAAGTCAGTGTCACTACTACTGCAGTGTATGTCAAGTCAGTGTCACTACTACTGCAGTGTATGTCAAGTCAGTGTCACTACTACTGCAGTGTATGTCAAGTCAGTGTCACTACTACTGCAGTGTATGTCAAATCAGTGTCACTACTACTGCAGTGTATGTCAAGTCAGTGTCACTACTACTGCAGTGTATGTCAAGTCAGTGTCACTACTACTGCAGTGCATGTCAAGTCAGTGTCACTACTACTGAAGTGTATGTCAAGTCGGTGTCACTACTACTGCAGTGTATGTCAAGTCAGTCTCACTATTACTGCAGTGTATGTCAAGTCAGTGTCACTACTACTGCAGTGTATGTCAAGTCAGTGTCACCACTACTGCAGTGTATGTCAAGTCAGTGCCACTTCTACTGCAGTGTATGTCAAGTCAGTGTCAGTACTACTGCAGTGCATGTCAAGTCAGTGTCACTACTGCTGCAGTGTATGTCAAGTCAGTGTCACTAATACTGCAGTGTATGTCAAGTCAGTGTCATTACTACTGCAGTGTATCTCAAGTCAGTGTCACTACTACTGCAGTGTATGTCAAGTCAGTGTCACTACTACTGCATGTCAAGTCAGTGTCACTACTACTGCAGTGTATGTCAAGTCAGTGTCACTACTACTGCAGTATATGTCAAGTCAGTGTCACTACTACTGAAGTGTATGTCAAGTCAGTGTCACTACTACTGCAGTGTATGTCAAGTCAGTGTCACTACTACTGCAGTGTATGTCAAGTCGGTGTCACTTCTACTGCAGTGTACGTCAAGTCAGTACCACTACTACTGCAGTGTATGTCAAGTCAGTGTCACTACTACTGCAGTGTATGTCAAGTCAGTGTCACTACTACTGCAGTGTATGTCAAGTCAGTGCCACTACTACTGCAGTGTATGTCAAGTCAGTGTCACTACTACTGCAGTGTATGTCAAGTCAGTACCACTATTACTGCAGTGTATGTCAAGTCGGTGTCACTACTACTGCAGTGTATGTCAAGTCAGTGCCACTACTACTGCAGTGTATGTCAAGTCGGTGTCACTACTACTGCAGTCCATGTCAAGTCGGTGACACTACTACTGAAGTGCATGTCAAGTCAGTGTCACTACTACTGCAGTGCATGTCAAGTCAGTGTCACTACTACTGCAGTGTATGTCAAGTCAGTCTCACTACTACTGAAGTGTATGTCAAGTCAGTACCACTACTACTGCAGTTTATATCAAGTCAGTACCACTACTACTGCAGTGTATGTCAAGTCAGTGTCACCACTACTGCAGAGTATGTCAAGTCAGTGCCACTACTACTGCAATGTATGTCAAGTCAGTGTCACTACTACTGCAGTGCATGTCAAGTCAGTGTCACTACTACTGCAGTGTATGTCAAGTCAGTGTCACTACTACTGCAGTGTATGTGAAGTCAGTGTCACTACTACTGAAGTGTATGTCAAGTCAGTGTCACTACTACTGCAGTGCATGTCAAGTCAGTGTCACTACTACTGAAGTGTATGTCAAGTCAGTGTCACTACTACTGAAGTGTATGTCAAGTCAGTGTCACTACTACTGCAGTGTATGTCAAGTCGGTGTCACTACTACTGCAGTGTATGTCAAGTCAGTACCACTACTACTGCAGTGTATGTCAAGTCAGTGTCACTACTAATGCAGTGTATGTCAAGTCAGTGTCACTACTACTGCAGTGTATGTCAAGTCAGTGCCACTACTATTGCAGTGTATGTCAAGTCAGTGTCACTACTATTGAAGTGTATGTCAAGTCAGTGCCACTACTACTGCAGTGTATGTCAAGTCAGTGTCACTACTACTGAAGTGTATGTCATGTCAGTGCCACTACTACTGAAGTGTATGTCAAGTCAGTGCCACTACTACTGCAGTGTATGTCAAGTCAGTGTCACTACTACTGCAGTGTATGTCAAGTCAGTACCACTACTACTTCAGTGTATGTCAAGTCAGTGTCACTACTACTGCAGTGCATGTCAAGTCAGTGTCACTACTACTGAAGTGTATGTCAAGTCAGTGTCACTTCTACTGCAGTGTATGTCAAGTCAGTGTGACTACTACTGAAGTGTATGTCAAGTCAGTGTCACTACTACTGCAGTTTATGTCAAGTCAGTGCCACTACTACTGCAGTACATGTCAAGTCAGTGTCACTACTACTGAAGTGTATGTCAAGTCAGTGTCACTTCTACTGCAGTGCATGTCAAGTCAGTGCCACTACTACTGCAGTGTATGTCAAGTCAGTGTCACTACTACTGCAGTTATATGTCAAGTCAGTGTCACTACTACTGCAGTGTATGTCAAGTCAGTGTCACTACTACTGCAGTGTATGTCAAGTCAGTGTCACTACTACTGCAGTGTATGTCAAGTCAGTGTCACTAATACTGCAGTGTATGTCAAGTCAGTGTCATTACTACTGCAGTGTATCTCAAGTCAGTGTCACTACTACTGCAGTGTATGTCAAGTCAGTGTCACTACTACTGCATGTCAAGTCAGTGTCACTACTACTGCAGTGTATGTCAAGTCAGTGTCACTACTACTGCAGTGTATGTCAAGTCAGTGTCACTACTACTGAAGTGTATGTCAAGTCAGTGTCACTACTACTGCAGTGTATGTCAAGTCAGTGTCACTACTACTGCAGTGTATGTCAAGTCGGTGTCACTACTACTGCAGTGTATGTCAAGTCAGTACCACTACTACTGCAGTGTATGTCAAGTCAGTGTCACTACTACTGCAGTGTATGTCAAGTCAGTGTCACTACTACTGCAGTGTATGTCAAGTCAGTGCCACTACTACTGCAGTGTATGTCAAGTCAGTGTCACTACTACTGCAGTGTATGTCAAGTCAGTACCACTATTACTGCAGTGTATGTCAAGTCGGTGTCACTACTACTGCAGTGTATGTCAAGTCAGTGCCACTACTACTGCAGTGTATGTCAAGTCGGTGTCACTACTACTGCAGTCCATGTCAAGTCGGTGTCACTACTACTGAAGTGTATGTCAAGTCAGTGCCACTACTACTGCAGTGTATGTCAAGTCAGTGTCACTACTACTGCAGTGCATGTCAAGTCAGTGTCACTACTACTGCAGTGTATGTCAAGTCAGTACCACTACTACTGCAGTTTATATCAAGTCAGTACCACTACTACTGCAGTGTATGTCAAGTCAGTGTCACCACTACTGCAGAGTATGTCAAGTCAGTGCCACTACTACTGCAATGTATGTCAAGTCAGTGTCACTACTACTGCAGTGCATGTCAAGTCAGTGTCACTACTACTGCAGTGTATGTCAAGTCAGTGTCACTACTACTGCAGTGTATGTGAAGTCAGTGTCACTACTACTGAAGTGTATGTCAAGTCAGTGTCACTTCTACTGCAGTGTATGTCAAGTCAGTGTGACTACTACTGAAGTGTATGTCAAGTCAGTGTCACTACTACTGCAGTTTATGTCAAGTCAGTGCCACTACTACTGCAGTACATGTCAAGTCAGTGTCACTACTACTGAAGTGTATGTCAAGTCAGTG
Organism: Eledone cirrhosa; assembly: GCA_964016885.1. NCBI lineage: Eukaryota > Metazoa > Mollusca > Cephalopoda > Octopoda > Eledonidae > Eledone > Eledone cirrhosa. The sequence continues at coordinate 2,520,986 of OZ024756.1, forward strand.
TCACTACTACTGCAGTGCATGTCAAGTCAGTGCCACTACTACTGCAGTGTATGTCATGTCAGTGTCACTACTTCTGCAGTTATATGTCAAGTCAGTGTCACTACTACTGCAGTGTATGTCAAGTCAGTGTCACTACTACTGCAGTGTATGTCAAGTCAGTGTCACTACTACTGCAGTGCATGTCAAGTCAGTGCCACTACTACTGCAGTACATGTCAAGTCAGTGTCACTACTACTGAAGTATATGTCAAGTCAGTGCCACTACTACTGCAGTGCATGTCAAGTCAGTGCCACTACTACTGCAGTGTATGTCAAGTCAGTGTCACTACTACTGCAGTGTATGTCAAGTCAGTGCCACTACTACTGCAGTGTATGTCAAGTCAATGTCACTACAACTGCAGTGCATGTCAAGTCAGTGTCACTACTACAGCAGTGTATGTCAAGTCAGTGTCACTACTACTGCAGTGTATGTTAAGTCAGTGCCACTACTACTGCAGTGCATGTCAAGTCAGTGCCACTACTACTGCAGTGTATGTCAAGTCATTGCCACTACTACTGCAGTGCATGTCAAGTCAGTGTCACTACAACTGCAGTGTATGTCAAGTCAGTGCCACTACTACTGCAGTGTATGTTAAGTCAGTGTCACTACTACTGCAGTGTATGTCAAGTCAGTGTCACTACAACTGCAGAGCATGTCAAGTCAGTGTCACTGCTACTGCAGTGTATGTCAAGTCAATACCACTACTACTGCAGTGTATGTCAAGTCAGTGTCACTACTACTGCAGTGTATGTCAAGTCAGTGCCACTACTACTGCAGTGTATGTCAAGTCAGTGTCACTACTACTGAAGTGTATGTCAAGACAGTGTCACTACTACTGCAGTGTATGTGAAGTCAGTGTCACTACTACTGCAGTGTATGTCAAGTCAGTGTCACTACTACTGCAGTGTATGTCAAGTCAGTGTCACTACTACTGCAGTGTATGTCAAGTCAGTACCACTACTACTGAAGTGTATTTTTAAGTCGGTGTCACTACTACTGCAGTGTATGTCAAGCCTGTGTCACTACTATTGCAGTGTATGTCTAGTCAGTACCACTACTACTGAATTGTATGTCAAGTCGGTGTCACTACTACTGCAGTCCATGTCAAGTCGGTGTCACTACTACTGCAGTGTATGTCAAGTCAGTGCCAGTACTACTGAAGTGTATGTCAAGTCAGTGTCACTACTACTGAAGTGTATGTCAAATCAGCGTCGCTACTACTGAAGTGTATGTCAAGTCAGTAACACTACTACTGCAGTGCATGTCAAGTCGGTGACACTACTACTGAAGTGTATGTCAAGTCGGTGTCACTACTACTGCAGTCCATGTCAAGTCGGTGTCACTACTACTGAAGTGTATGTCAAGTCGGTGTCACTACTACTGCAGTCCATGTCAAGTCGGTGTCACTACTACTGCAGTCCATGTCAAGTCGGTGTCACTACTACTGCAGTGTATGTCAAGTCAGTGCCAGTACTACTGAAGTGTATGTCAAGTCAGTGTCACTACTACTGAAGTGTATGTCAAATCAGCGTCGCTACTACTGAAGTGTATGTCAAGTCAGTAACACTACTACTGCAGTGCATGTCAAGTCGGTGACACTACTACTGAAGTGTATGTCAAGTCGGTGTCACTACTACTGCAGTCCATGTCAAGTCGGTGTCACTACTACTGCAGTGTATGTCAAATCAGTGTCACTACTACTGCAGTGTATTTCAAGTCAGTGTGACTACTACTGAAGTGTATGTCAAGTCAGTGTCACTACTACTGCAGTGTATGTCAAGTCAGTTCCACTACTACTGCAGTGTATGTCAAGTCAGTTCCACTACTACTGCAGTACATGTCAAGTCAGTGTTACTACTACTGCAGTGTATGTCAAGTCAGTGTCACTACTACTGCAGTGTATGTCAAGTCAGTGTTACTACTACTGCAGTGTATGTCAAGGCAGTGTCACTACTACTGCAGTGTATGTCAAGTCAGTGTCACTACTACTGAAGTGTATGTCAAGTCAGTGTCACTACTACTGCAGTGTATGTTAAGTCAGTGTCACTACTACTGCAGTGTATGTCAAGTCGGTGTCACTACTACTGCAGTGTATGTCAAGTCAGTACCACTACTACTGCAGTGTATGTCAAGCCTGTGTCACTACTGAAGTGTATGTCAAGTCAGTGTCACTACTACTGCAGTGCATGTCAAGTCGGTGCCACTACTACTGCAGTGTATGTCAAGTCAGTGTCACTTCTACTGCAGTTATATGTCAAGTCAGTGTCACTACTATGGCAGTGTATGTCAAGTTAGTGTCACTACTACTGCAGTGTATGTCAAGTCAGTGTCACTACTACTGCAGTGCATGTCAAGTCAGTGCCACTACTACTGCAGTACATGTCAAGTCAGTGTCACTACTACTGAAGTATATGTCAAGTCAGTGCCACTACTACTGCAGTGCATGTCAAGTCAGTGCCACTACTAGTGCAGTGTATGTCAAGTCAGTGTTACTACTACTGCAGTGTATGTTAAGTCAGTGCCACTACTACTGCAGTGTATGTCAAGTCAATGTCACTACAACTGCAGTGCATGTCAAGTCAGTGTCACTACTACTGCAGTGTATGTCAAGTCAGTGTCACTACTACTGCAGTGTATGTTAAGTCAGTGCCACTACTACTGCAGTGCATGTCAAGTCAGTGCCACTACTACTGCAGTGTATGTCATGTCAGTGCCACTACTACTGCAGTGCATGTCAAGTCAGTGTCACTACAACTGCAGTGTATGTGAAGTCAGTGCCACTACTACTGCAGTGTATGTCAAGTCAGTGTCACTACTACTGCAGTGTATGTCAAGTCCGTGTCACTACTACTGAAGTGTATGTCAAGTCAGTGTCACTACTACTGCAGTGTATGTCAAGTCAGTGTCACTACTACTGCAGTGTATGTCAAGTCGGTGTCACTACTACTGCAGTGTATGTCAAGTCAGTACCACTACTACTGCAGTGTATGTCAAGCCTGTGTCACTACTATTGCAGTGTATGTCTAGTCAGTACCACTACTACTGAATTGTATGTCAAGTCGGTGTCACTACTACTGCAGTCCATGTCAAGTCGGTGTCACTACTACTGCAGTGTATGTCAAGTCAGTGCCAGTACTACTGAAGTGTATGTCAAGTCAGTGTCACTACTACTGAAGTGTATGTCAAATCAGCGTCGCTACTACTGAAGTGTATGTCAAATCAGCGTCGCTACTACTGAAGTGTATGTCAAGTCAGTACCACTACTACTGCAGTGTATGTCAAGTCAGTGTCACTACTACTGCAGTGCATGTCAAGTCGGTGACACTACTACTGAAGTGTATGTCAAGTCGGTGTCACTACTACTGCAGTCCATGTCAAGTCGTTGTCACTACTACTGCAGTGTATGTCAAGTCGGTGTCACTACTACTGCAGTGTATGTCAAGTCGGTAATACTACTACTGCAGTGTATGTCAAGTCAGTGTCACTACTACTGAAGTGTATGTCAAATCAGCGTCGCTACTACTGAAGTGTATGTCAAGTCAGTACCACTACTACTGCAGTGTATGTCAAGTCAGTGTCACTACTACTGCAGTGTATGTCAAGTCAGTGTCACTACTACTGCAGTGTATGTCAAGTCAGTGCCACTACTACTGCAGTGTATGTCAAGTCAGTGACACTACTACTGCAGTGTATGTCAAGTCAGTACCACTATTACTGCAGTGTATGTCAAGTCAGTGTCACTACTACTGCAGTGTATGTCAAGTCAGTGCCACTACTACTGCAGTGTATGTCAAGTCAGTCTCACTACTACTGAAGTGTATGTCAAGTCAGTACCACTACTACTGCAGTTTATATCAAGTCAGTACCACTACTACTGCAGTGTATGTCAAGTCAGTGTCACCACTACTGCAGAGTATGTCAAGTCAGTGCCACTACTACTGCAATGTATGTCAAGTCAGTGTCACTACTACTGCAGTGCATGTCAAGTCAGTGTCACTACTACTGCAGTGTATGTCAAGTCAGTGTCACTACTACTGCAGTGTATGTCAAGTCAGTGTCACTACTACTGAAGTGTATGTCAAGTCAGTGTCACTACTACTGCAGTGCATGTCAAGTCAGTGTCACTACTACTGAAGTGTATGTCAAGTCAGTGTCACTACTACTGAAGTGTATGTCAAGTCAGTGTCACTACTACTGCAGTGTATGTCAAGTCATTGTCACTACTACTGCAGTGTTTGTCAAGTCGGTGTCACTACTACTGCAGTGTATGTCAAGTCAGTACCACTACTACTGCAGTGTATGTCAAGTCAGTGTCACTACTAATGCAGTGTATGTCAAGTCAGTGTCACTACTACTGCAGTGTATGTCAAGTCAGTGCCACTACTACTGCAGTGTATGTCAAGTCAGTGTCACTACTATTGAAGTGTATGTCAAGTCAGTGCCACTACTACTGCAGTGTATGTCAAGTCAGTGTCACTATTACTGAAGTATATGTCAAGTCAGTGCCACTACTACTGCAGTGCATGTCAAGTCAGTGCCACTACTACTGCAGTGTATGTCAAGTCAGTGTCACTACTACTGCAGTGTATGTCAAGTCAGTGCCACTACTACTGCAGTGTATGTCAAGTCAGTGTCACTACAACTGCAGTGCATGTCAAGTCAGTGTCACTACTACTGCAGTGTATGTCAAGTCAGTGTCACTACTACTGCAGTGTATGTTAAGTCAGTGCCACTACTACTGCAGTGCATGTCAAGTCAGTGCCACTACTACTGCAGTGTATGTCAAGTCAGTGCCACTACTACTGCAGTGCATGTCAAGTCAGTGTCACTACAACTGCAGTGTATGTCAAGTCAGTGCCACTACTACTGCAGTGTATGTTAAGTCAGTGTCACTACTACTGCAGTGTATGTCAAGTCCGTGTCACTACAACTGCAGAGCATGTCAGGTCAGTGTCACTGCTACTGCAGTGTATGTCAAGTCAGTACCACTACTACTGCAGTGTATGTCAAGTCAGTGTCACTACTACTGCAGTGTATGTCAAGTCAGTACCACTACTACTGAAGTGTATTTTTAAGTCGGTGTCACTACTACTGCAGTGTATGTCAAGCCTGTGTCACTACTATTGCAGTGTATGTCTAGTCAGTACCTCTACTACTGAATTGTATGTCAAGTCGGTGTCACTACTACTGCAGTCCATGTCAAGTCGGTGTCACTACTACTGCAGTGTATGTCAAGTCAATGCCAGTACTACTGAAGTGTATGTCAAATCAGCGTCGCTACTACTGAAGTGTATGTCAAGTCAGTAACACTACTACTGCAGTGTATGTCAAGTCAGTGTCACTACTACTGCAGTGCATGTCAAGTCGGTGACACTACTACTGAAGTGTATGTCAAGTCGGTGTCACTACTACTGCAGTCCATGTCAAGTCGGTGTCACTACTACTGCAGTGTATGTCAAGTCGGTGTCACTACTACTGCAGTCCATGTCAAGTCGGTAATACTACTACTGCAGTGTATGTCAAGTCGGTGGCACTACTACTGCAGTCCATGTCAAGTCGGTGTCACTACTACTGCAGTGTATGTCAAGTCACTGTCACTACTACTGCAGTGTATGTCAAGTCAGTGTCACTACTACTGCAGTGTATGTCAAGTCAGTGTCACTACTACTGCAGTCCATGTCAAGTCGGTGTCACTACTACTGCAGTGTATGTCAAATCAGTGTCACTACTACTGCAGTGTATTTCAAGTCAGTGTGACTACTACTGAAGTGTATGTCAAGTCAGTGTCACTACTACTGCAGTGCATGTCAAGTCAGTGCCACTACTACTGCAGTGTATGTCAAGTCAGTGTCACTACTACTGCAGTTATATGTCAAGTCAGTGTCACTACTACTGCAGTGTATGTCAAGTCAGTGTCACTACTACTGCAGTGTATGTCAAGTCAGTGTCACTACTACTGCAGTGCATGTCAATCAGTGCCACTACTACTGCAGTACATGTCAAGTCAGTGTCACTACTACTGAAGTATATGTCAAGTCAGTGTCACTACTACTGCAGTGGATGTCAAGTCAGTGCCACTACTACTGCAGTGTATGTCAAGTCAGTACCACTACTACTGCAGTGTATGTCAAGTCAGTGTCACTACTACTGCAGTGTATGTCAAGTCAGTGTCACTACTACTGCAGTGTATGTCAAGTCAGTGTCACTACTACTGAAGTGTATGTCAAGTCAGTGTCACTACTACTGCAGTGTATGTCAAGTCAGTGTCACTACTACTGCAGTGTATGTCAAGTCAGTGTCACTACTACTGCAGTGTATGTCAAGTCAGTGTCACTACTACTGCAGTGTATGTCAAGTCAGTACCACTACTACTGAAGTGTATTTTTAAGTCGGTGTCACTACTACTGCAGTGTATGTCAAGTCTGTGTCACTACTATTGCAGTGTATGTCTAGTCAGTACCACTACTACTGAATTGTATGTCAAGTCGGTATCACTACTACTGCAGTCCATGTCAAGTCGGTGTCACTACTACTGCAGTGTATGTCAAGTCAGCGTCACTACTACTGAAGTGTATGTCAAGTCAGTAACACTACTACTGCAGTGTATGTCAAGTCAGTGTCACTACTACTGCAGTGCATGTCAAGTCGGTGTCACTACTACTGCAGTACATGTCAAGTCAGCGTCACTACTACTGAAGTGTATGTCAAGTCAGTGTCACTACTACTGCAGTATATGTCAAGTCAGTGTCACTACTACTGCAGTGTATGTCAAGTCAGTGTCACTACTACTGCAGTGTATGTCAAGTCAGTGCCACTACTACTGCAGTGTATGTCAAGTCAATGTCACTACAACTGCAGTGCATGTCAAGTCAGCGTCACTACTACTGAAGTGTATGTCAAGTCGGTATCACTACTACTGCAGTCCATGTCAAGTCGGTGTCACTACTACTGCAGTGTATGTCAAGTCAGTGACACTACTACTGCAGTGTATGTCAAGTCAGTGTCACTACTACTGCAGTGTATGTCAAGTCAGTGTCACTACTACTGAAGTGTATGTCAAGTCAGTGTCACTACTACTGCAGTGTGTGTCAAGTCAGTGTCACTACTACTGCAGTGTATGTCAAGTCAGTGCCACTACTACTGCAGTGTATGTCAAGTCAATGTCACTACAACTGCAGTGCATGTCAAGTCAGTGTCACTACTACTGCAGTGTATGTCAAGTCAGTGTCACTACTACTGCAGTGTATGTCAAGTCAGTGCCACTACTACTGCAGTGTATGTCAAGTCAATGTCACTACAACTGCAGTGTATGTCAAGTCTGTGTCACTACTATTGCAGTGTATGTCTAGTCAGTACCACTACTACTGAATTGTATGTCAAGTCGGTATCACTACTACTGCAGTCCATGTCAAGTCGGTGTCACTACTACTGCAGTGTATGTCAAGTCAGTGCCACTACTACTGCAGTGTATGTCAAGTCAGTGTCACTACTACTGAAGTGTATGTCAAGTCAGCGTCACTACTACTGAAGTGTATGTCAAGTCAGTAACACTACTACTGCAGTGCATGTCAAGTCGGTGTCACTACTACTGCAGTACATGTCAAGTCAGCGTCACTACTACTGAAGTGTATGTCAAGTCAGTGTCACTACTACTGAAGTGTATGTCAAGTCAGCGTCACTACTACTGAAGTGTATGTCAAGTCAGTAACACTACTACTGCAGTGTATGTCAAGTCAGTGTCACTACTACTGCAGTCCATGTCAAGTCGGTAACACTACTACTGCAGTGTATGTCAAGTCGGTGTCACTACTACTGCAGTCCATGTCAAGTCGGTGTCACTACTACTGCAGTGTATGTCAAGTCACTGTCACTACTACTGCAGTGCATGTCAAGTCACTGTCACTACTACTGAAGTGCATGTCAAGTCGGTGTCACTACTACTGCAGTCCATGTCAAGTCGGTGTCACTACTACTGCAGTGTATGTCAAGTCAGTGTCACTACTACTGCAGCCATGTCAAGTCGGTGTCACTACTACTGCAGTGTATGTCAAGTCAGTGTCACTACTACTGCAGTCCATGTCAAGTCGGTGTCACTACTACTGCAGTGTATGTCAAGTCAGTGTCACTACTACTGCAGTCCATGTCAAGTCGGTGTCACTACTACTGCAGTGTATGTCAAGTCAGTGTCACTACTACTGCAGTGTATGTCAAGTCGGTGTCACTACTACTGCAATGTATGTCAAGTCAGTGTCACTACTACTGCAGTGTATGTCAAGTCAGTGTCACTACTACTGCAGTGTATGTCAAGTCAGTGTCACTACAACTGCAGAGCATGTCAAGTCAGTGTCACTACTACTGCAGTGTATGTCAAGTCGGTGTCACTACTACTGCAGTCCATGTCAAGTCTGTGTCACTACTATTGCAGTGTATGTCTAGTCAGTACCACTACTACTGAATTGTATGTCAAGTCGGTGTCACTACTACTGCAGTCCATGTCAAGTCGATGTCACTACTACTGCAGTGTATGTCAAGTCAGTGCCACTACTACTGCAGTGTATGTCAAGTCAGTGTCACTACTACTGAAGTGTATGTCAAGTCAGCGTCACTACTACTGAAGTGTATGTCAAGTCAGTAACACTACTACTGCAGTGTATGTCAAGTCAGTGTCACTACTACTGCAGTGTATGTCAAGTCAGTGCCACTACTACTGCAGTGTATGTCAAGTCAGTGTCACTACTACTGCACTGTATGTCAAGTCAGTGTCACTACTACTGCAGTACATGTCAAGTCAGTGTCACTACTACTGCAGTGTATGTCAAGTCAGTACCACTACTACTGCTGTGTATGTCAAGTCAGTGTCACTACTACTGCAGTGTATGTCAAGTCAGTGTCACTACTACTGCACTGTATGTCAAGTCAGTGTCACTACTACTGCAGTGTATGTCAAGTCAGTGTCACTACTACTGCACAGTATGTCAAGTCAGTGTCACTACTACTGCACTGTATGTCAAGTCAGTGTCACTACTACTGCAGTGTATGTCAAGTCAGTGTCACTACTACTGCAGTGTATGTCAAGTCAGTGTCACTACTACTGCAGTGTATGTCAAGTCAGTGTCACTACTACTGCACTGTATGTCAAGTCAGTGTCACTACTACTGCACTGTATGTCAAGTCAGTATCACTACTACTGCAGTGTATGTCAAGTCAGTGCCTCTACTACTGCAGTGTATGTCAAGTCAGTGTCACTACTACTGCACTGTATGTCAAGTCAGTGTCACTACTACTGCAGTGCATGTCAAGTCAGTCTCACTACTACTGCAGTGTATGTCAAGTCAGTGTCACTACTACTGCAGTACATGTCAAGTCAGTGTCACTACTACTGAAGTGCATGTCAAGTCAGTGTCACTACTACTGCAGTGCATGTCAAGTCAGTGCCACTACTACTGCAGTGCATGTCAAGTCAGTGCCTCTACTACTGCAGTGCATGTCAAGTCAGTGCCACTACTACTGCAGTGCATGTCAAGTCAGTGTCACTACTACTGCAGTGTATGTCAAGTCCTTGTCACTACTACTGCAGTGCATGTCAAGTCAGTGTCACTACTACTGCAGTGTATGTCAAGTCAGTGCCACTACTACTGCAGTGTATGTCAAGTCAGTGTCACTACTACTGCATTGTATGTCAAGTCAGTGGCACTACTACTGCAGTGTATGTCAAGTCAGTGTCACTACAACTGCAGTGCATGTCAAGTCAGTGTCACTACTACTGCAGTGTATGTCAAGTCAGTGTCACTACTACTGCAGTGTATGTGAAGTCAGTGTCACTACTACTGCAGTGTATGTCAAGTCAGTGTCACTACAACTGCAGAGCACGTCAAGTCAGTGTTACTGCTACTGCAGTGTATGTCAAGTCAGTGCCACTACTACTGCAGTGTATGTCAAGTCAGTACCACTACTACTGCAGTGTATTCAAATCAGTGTCACTGCTACTGCAGTGTATGTCAAGTCAGTGTCACTACTACTGCAGTGTATGTCAAGTCAGTGTCACTACTACTGCAGTGTATGTCAAGTCAGTGTCATTACTACTGCAGTGTATGTCAAGTCAGTGTCACTACTACTGCAGTGTATGTCAAGTCAGTACCACTACTACTGAAGTGTATTTTTAAGTCGGTGTCACTACTACTGCAGTCCATGTCAAGTCGGTGTCACTACTACTGCAGTGTATGTCAAGTCGGTGTCACTACTACTGCAGTCCATGTCAAGTCGGTGTCACTACTACTGCAGTGTATGTAAAGTCAGTGTCACTACTACTGCAGTGAATGTCAAGTCAGTGTCAATACTACTGCAGTGTATGTCAAGTCAGTACCACTACTACTGAAGCCTATGTCAAGTCGGTGTCACTACTACTGTAGTCCATGTCAAGTCGGTGTCACTACTACTGCAGTGTATGTCAAGTCAGTGCCACTACTACTGCAGTGTATGTCAAGTCAGTGTCACTACTACTGCAGTGTATGTCAAGTCAGTGTCACTACTACTGCAGTGTATGTCAAGTCAGTATCACTACTACTGCAGTGCATGTCAAGTCGGTGTCACTACTACTGCAGTCCATGTCAAGTCGGTGACACTACTACTGCAGTGTATGTCAAGTCGGTGTCACTACTACTGCAGTCCATGTCAAGTCGGTGTCACTACTACTGCAGTGTATGTCAATTCAGTGTCACTACTACTGCAGTGTATGTCAAGTCAGTGTGACTACTACTGAAGTGTATGTCAAGTCAGTGTCACTACTACTGCAGTTTATGTCAAGTCAGTGTCACTACTACTGCAGTGTAGGTCAAGACAGTGTCACTACTACTGCAGTGTATGTCAAGTCAGTGTGACTACTACTGAAGTGTATGTCAATTCAGTGTCACTACTACTGCAGTGTATGTCAAGTCAGTGCCACTACTACTGCAGTGTATGTCAAGTCAGTGTCACTACTACTGCACTGTATGTCAAGTCAGTGTCACTACTACTGCAGTGTATTTCAAGTCAGTGTGACTACTACTGAAGTGTATGTCAAGTCAGTGTCACTACTACTGTAGTGTATGTCAAGTCAGTTCCACTACTACTGCAGTACATGTCAAGACAGTGTTACTACTACTGAAGTGTATGTCAAGTCAGTGTCACTACTACTGCAGTGCATGTCAAGTCAGTGCCACTACTACTGCAGCGTATGTCAAGTCAGTGTCACTACTACTGCAGTTATATGTCAAGTCAGTGTCACTACTACTGCAGTGTATGTCAAGTCAGTGTCACTACTACTGCAGTGTATGTCAAGTCAGTGTCACTACTACTGCAGTGCATATCAATCAGTGCCACTACTACTGCAGTACATGTCAAGTCAGTGTCACTACTACTGAAGTATATGTCAAGTCAGTGCCACTACTACTGCAGTGCATGTCAAATCAGTGCCACTACTACTGCAGTGTATGTCAAGTCAGTGTCACTACTACTGCAGTGTATGTCAAGTCAGTGCCACTACTACTGCAGTGTATGTCAAGTCAGTGTCACTACAACTGCAGTGCATGTCAAGTCAGTGTCACTACTACTGCAATGTATGTCAAGTCAGTGTCACTACTACTGCAGTGTATGTCAAGTCAGTGTCACTACTACTGCAGTGTATGTCAAGTCAGTGTCACTACAACTGCAGAGCATGTCAAGTCAGTGTCACTACAACTGCAGTGCATGTCAAGTCAGTGTCACTACTACTGCAATGTATGTCAAGTCAGTGTCACTACTACTGCAGTGTATGTCATGTCAGTGCCACTACTACTGCAGTGTATGTCAAGTCAGTGTCACTACAACTGCAGTGCATGTCAAGTCAGTGTCACTACTACTGCAATGTATGTCAAGTCAGTGCCACTACTACTGCAGTGTATGTCAAGTCAGTGTCACTACTACTGAAGTGTATGTCAAGTCAGTGTCACTACTACTGCAGTGTATGTCAAGTCAGTGTCACTACTACTGCAGTGTATGTCAAGTCAGTGTCACTACTACTGCAGTGTATGTCAAGTCAGTGTCACTACTACTGCAGTGTATGACAAGTCAGTACCACTACTACTGAAGTGTATTTTTAAGTCGGTGTCACTACTACTGCAGTGTATGTCAAGTCTGTGTCACTACTATTGCAGTGTATGTCTAGTCAGTACCACTACTACTGAATTGTATGTCAAGTCGGTATCACTACTACTGCAGTCCATGTCAAGTCGGTGTCACTACTACTGCAGTGTATGTCAAGTCAGTGTCACTACTACTGCAGTGTATGTCAAGTCAGCGTCACTACTACTGAAGTGTATGTCAAGTCAGTAACACTACTACTGCAGTGTATGTCAAGTCAGTGTCACTACTACTGCAGTCCATGTCAAGTCTGTGTCACTACTATTGCAGTGTATGTCTAGTCAGTACCACTACTACTGAATTGTATGTCAAGTCGGTGTCACTACTACTGCAGTCCATGTCAAGTCGATGTCACTACTACTGCAGTGTATGTCAAGTCAGTGCCACTACTACTGCAGTGTATGTCAAGTCAGTGTCACTACTACTGAAGTGTATGTCAAGTCAGCGTCACTACTACTGAAGTGTATGTCAAGTCAGTAACACTACTACTGCAGTGTATGTCAAGTCAGTGTCACTACTACTGCAGTGTATGTCAAGTCAGTGCCACTACTACTGCAGTGTATGTCAAGTCAGTGTCACTACTACTGCACTGTATGTCAAGTCAGTGTCACTACTACTGCAGTACATGTCAAGTCAGTGTCACTACTACTGCAGTGTATGTCAAGTCAGTACCACTACTACTGCTGTGTATGTCAAGTCAGTGTCACTACTACTGCAGTGTATGTCAAGTCAGTGTCACTACTACTGCACTGTATGTCAAGTCAGTGTCACTACTACTGCAGTGTATGTCAAGTCAGTGTCACTACTACTGCACAGTATGTCAAGTCAGTGTCACTACTACTGCACTGTATGTCAAGTCAGTGTCACTACTACTGCAGTGTATGTCAAGTCAGTGTCACTACTACTGCAGTGTATGTCAAGTCAGTGTCACTACTACTGCAGTGTATGTCAAGTCAGTGTCACTACTACTGCACTGTATGTCAAGTCAGTGTCACTACTACTGCACTGTATGTCAAGTCAGTATCACTACTACTGCAGTGTATGTCAAGTCAGTGCCTCTACTACTGCAGTGTATGTCAAGTCAGTGTCACTACTACTGCACTGTATGTCAAGTCAGTGTCACTACTACTGCAGTGCATGTCAAGTCAGTCTCACTACTACTGCAGTGTATGTCAAGTCAGTGTCACTACTACTGCAGTACATGTCAAGTCAGTGTCACTACTACTGAAGTGCATGTCAAGTCAGTGTCACTACTACTGCAGTGCATGTCAAGTCAGTGCCACTACTACTGCAGTGCATGTCAAGTCAGTGCCTCTACTACTGCAGTGCATGTCAAGTCAGTGCCACTACTACTGCAGTGCATGTCAAGTCAGTGTCACTACTACTGCAGTGTATGTCAAGTCCTTGTCACTACTACTGCAGTGCATGTCAAGTCAGTGTCACTACTACTGCAGTGTATGTCAAGTCAGTGCCACTACTACTGCAGTGTATGTCAAGTCAGTGTCACTACTACTGCATTGTATGTCAAGTCAGTGGCACTACTACTGCAGTGTATGTCAAGTCAGTGTCACTACAACTGCAGTGCATGTCAAGTCAGTGTCACTACTACTGCAGTGTATGTCAAGTCAGTGTCACTACTACTGCAGTGTATGTGAAGTCAGTGTCACTACTACTGCAGTGTATGTCAAGTCAGTGTCACTACAACTGCAGAGCACGTCAAGTCAGTGTTACTGCTACTGCAGTGTATGTCAAGTCAGTGCCACTACTACTGCAGTGTATGTCAAGTCAGTACCACTACTACTGCAGTGTATTCAAATCAGTGTCACTGCTACTGCAGTGTATGTCAAGTCAGTGTCACTACTACTGCAGTGTATGTCAAGTCAGTGTCACTACTACTGCAGTGTATGTCAAGTCAGTGTCATTACTACTGCAGTGTATGTCAAGTCAGTGTCACTACTACTGCAGTGTATGTCAAGTCAGTACCACTACTACTGAAGTGTATTTTTAAGTCGGTGTCACTACTACTGCAGTCCATGTCAAGTCGGTGTCACTACTACTGCAGTGTATGTCAAGTCGGTGTCACTACTACTGCAGTCCATGTCAAGTCGGTGTCACTACTACTGCAGTGTATGTAAAGTCAGTGTCACTACTACTGCAGTGAATGTCAAGTCAGTGTCAATACTACTGCAGTGTATGTCAAGTCAGTACCACTACTACTGAAGCCTATGTCAAGTCGGTGTCACTACTACTGTAGTCCATGTCAAGTCGGTGTCACTACTACTGCAGTGTATGTCAAGTCAGTGCCACTACTACTGCAGTGTATGTCAAGTCAGTGTCACTACTACTGCAGTGTATGTCAAGTCAGTGTCACTACTACTGCAGTGTATGTCAAGTCAGTATCACTACTACTGCAGTGCATGTCAAGTCGGTGTCACTACTACTGCAGTCCATGTCAAGTCGGTGACACTACTACTGCAGTGTATGTCAAGTCGGTGTCACTACTACTGCAGTCCATGTCAAGTCGGTGTCACTACTACTGCAGTGTATGTCAAGTCACTGTCATACTACTGCAGTGTATGTCAAGTCAGTACCACTACTACTGAAGTGTATGTCAAGTCAGTGTCACTACTACTGCAGTCCATGTCAAGTCGGTGTCACTACTACTGCAGTGTATGTCAATTCAGTGTCACTACTACTGCAGTGTATGTCAAGTCAGTGTGACTACTACTGAAGTGTATGTCAAGTCAGTGTCACTACTACTGCAGTTTATGTCAAGTCAGTGTCACTACTACTGCAGTGTAGGTCAAGACAGTGTCACTACTACTGCAGTGTATGTCAAGTCAGTGTGACTACTACTGAAGTGTATGTCAATTCAGTGTCACTACTACTGCAGTGTATGTCAAGTCAGTGCCACTACTACTGCAGTGTATGTCAAGTCAGTGTCACTACTACTGCACTGTATGTCAAGTCAGTGTCACTACTACTGCAGTGTATTTCAAGTCAGTGTGACTACTACTGAAGTGTATGTCAAGTCAGTGTCACTACTACTGTAGTGTATGTCAAGTCAGTTCCACTACTACTGCAGTACATGTCAAGACAGTGTTACTACTACTGAAGTGTATGTCAAGTCAGTGTCACTACTACTGCAGTGCATGTCAAGTCAGTGCCACTACTACTGCAGCGTATGTCAAGTCAGTGTCACTACTACTGCAGTTATATGTCAAGTCAGTGTCACTACTACTGCAGTGTATGTCAAGTCAGTGTCACTACTACTGCAGTGTATGTCAAGTCAGTGTCACTACTACTGCAGTGCATATCAATCAGTGCCACTACTACTGCAGTACATGTCAAGTCAGTGTCACTACTACTGAAGTATATGTCAAGTCAGTGCCACTACTACTGCAGTGCATGTCAAATCAGTGCCACTACTACTGCAGTGTATGTCAAGTCAGTGTCACTACTACTGCAGTGTATGTCAAGTCAGTGCCACTACTACTGCAGTGTATGTCAAGTCAGTGTCACTACAACTGCAGTGCATGTCAAGTCAGTGTCACTACTACTGCAATGTATGTCAAGTCAGTGTCACTACTACTGCAGTGTATGTCAAGTCAGTGTCACTACTACTGCAGTGTATGTCAAGTCAGTGTCACTACAACTGCAGAGCATGTCAAGTCAGTGTCACTACAACTGCAGTGCATGTCAAGTCAGTGTCACTACTACTGCAATGTATGTCAAGTCAGTGTCACTACTACTGCAGTGTATGTCAAGTCAGTGCCACTACTACTGCAGTGTATGTCAAGTCAGTGTCACTACAACTGCAGTGCATGTCAAGTCAGTGTCACTACTACTGCAATGTATGTCAAGTCAGTGCCACTACTACTGCAGTGTATGTCAAGTCAGTGTCACTACTACTGAAGTGTATGTCAAGTCAGTGTCACTACTACTGCAGTGTATGTCAAGTCAGTGTCACTACTACTGCAGTGTATGTCAAGTCAGTGTCACTACTACTGCAGTGTATGTCAAGTCAGTGTCACTACTACTGCAGTGTATGACAAGTCAGTACCACTACTACTGAAGTGTATTTTTAAGTCGGTGTCACTACTACTGCAGTGTATGTCAAGTCTGTGTCACTACTATTGCAGTGTATGTCTAGTCAGTACCACTACTACTGAATTGTATGTCAAGTCGGTATCACTACTACTGCAGTCCATGTCAAGTCGGTGTCACTACTACTGCAGTGTATGTCAAGTCAGTGTCACTACTACTGCAGTGTATGTCAAGTCAGCGTCACTACTACTGAAGTGTATGTCAAGTCAGTAACACTACTACTGCAGTGTATGTCAAGTCAGTGTCACTACTACTGCAGTGTATGTCAAGTCAGCGTCACTACTACTGAAGTGTATGTCAAGTCAGTAACACTACTACTGCAGTGTATGTCAAGTCAGTGTCACTACTACTGCAGTGCATGTCAAGTCGGTGTCACTACTACTGTAGTACATGTCAAGTCAGCGTCACTACTACTGAAGTGTATGTCAAGTCAGTGTCACTACTACTGAAGTGTATGTCAAGTCAGCGTCACTACTACTGAAGTGTATGTCAAGTCAGTAACACTACTACTGCAGTGTATGTCAAGTCAGTGTCACTACTACTGCAGTCCATGTCAAGTCGGTGTCACCCACTACTGCAATGTATGTCAAGTCAGTGTCACTACTACTGCAGTGTATGTCAAGTCAGTGTCACTACTACTGCAGTGTATGTCAAGTCAGTGTCACTACAACTGCAGAGCATGTCAAGTCAGTGTCACTACTACTGCAGTGTATGTCAAGTCAGTGTCACTACTACTGCAGTGTATGTCAAGTCAGTGTCACTACTACTGCAGTGTATGTCAAGTCAGTACCACTACTACTGCAGTGTATGTCAAGTCACTGTCACTACTACTGCAGTGTATGTCAAGTCAGTGCCACTTCTACTGCAGTGTATGTCAAGTCAGTGTCACTACTACTGAAGTGTATGTCAAGTCAGTGTCACTACTACTGCAGTGTATGTCAAGTCAGTGTCACTACTACTGCAGTGTATGTCAAGTCAGTTTCACTACTACTGCAGTGTATGTCAAGTCAGTGTCACTACTACTGCAGTGTATGTCTAGTCAGTACCACTACTACCGAATTGTATGTCAAGTCGGTGTCACTACTACTGCAGTCCATGTCAAGTCTGTGTCACTACTATTGCAGTGTATGTCTAGTCAGTACCACTACTACTGAATTGTATGTCAAGTCGGTGTCACTACTACTGCAGTCCATGTCAAGTCGGTGTCACTACTACTGCAGTGTATGTCAAGTCAGTGCCACTACTACTGCAGTGTATGTCAAGTCAGTGTCACTACTACTGAAGTGTATGTCAAGTCAGCGTCACTACTACTGAAGTGTATGTCAAGTCAGTAACACTACTACTGCAGTGTATGTCAAGTCAGTAACACTACTACTGCAGTGTATGTCAAGTCAGTGTCACTACTACTGCAGTGCATGTCAAGTCGGTGTCACTACTACTGCAGTTATATGTCAAGTCAGTGTCACTACTACTGCAGTGTATGTCAAGTCAGTGTCACTACTACTGCAGTGTATGTCAAGTCAGTGTCACTACTACTGCAGTGCATATCAATCAGTGCCACTACTACTGCAGTACATGTCAAGTCAGTGTCACTACTACTGAAGTATATGTCAAGTCAGTGCCACTACTACTGCAGTGCATGTCAAATCAGTGCCACTACTACTGCAGTGTATGTCAAGTCAGTGTCACTACTACTGCAGTGTATGTCAAGTCAGTGCCACTACTACTGCAGTGTATGTCAAGTCAGTGTCACTACAACTGCAGTGCATGTCAAGTCAGTGTCACTACTACTGCAATGTATGTCAAGTCAGTGTCACTACTACTGCAGTGTATGTCAAGTCAGTGTCACTACTACTGCAGTGTATGTCAAGTCAGTGTCACTACAACTGCAGAGCATGTCAAGTCAGTGTCACTACAACTGCAGTGCATGTCAAGTCAGTGTCACTACTACTGCAATGTATGTCAAGTCAGTGTCACTACTACTGCAGTGTATGTCAAGTCAGTGCCACTACTACTGCAGTGTATGTCAAGTCAGTGTCACTACAACTGCAGTGCATGTCAAGTCAGTGTCACTACTACTGCAATGTATGTCAAGTCAGTGCCACTACTACTGCAGTGTATGTCAAGTCAGTGTCACTACTACTGAAGTGTATGTCAAGTCAGTGTCACTACTACTGCAGTGTATGTCAAGTCAGTGTCACTACTACTGCAGTGTATGTCAAGTCAGTGTCACTACTACTGCAGTGTATGTCAAGTCAGTGTCACTACTACTGCAGTGTATGACAAGTCAGTACCACTACTACTGAAGTGTATTTTTAAGTCGGTGTCACTACTACTGCAGTGTATGTCAAGTCTGTGTCACTACTATTGCAGTGTATGTCTAGTCAGTACCACTACTACTGAATTGTATGTCAAGTCGGTATCACTACTACTGCAGTCCATGTCAAGTTGGTGTCACTACTACTGCAGTGTATGTCAAGTCAGTGTCACTACTACTGCAGTGTATGTCAAGTCAGCGTCACTACTACTGAAGTGTATGTCAAGTCAGTAACACTACTACTGCAGTGTATGTCAAGTCAGTGTCACTACTACTGCAGTGTATGTCAAGTCAGTACCACTACTACTGAAGTGTATTTTTAAGTCGGTGTCACTACTACTGCAGTGTATGTCAAGTCTGTGTCACTACTATTGCAGTGTATGTCTAGTCAGTACCACTACTACTGAATTGTATGTCAAGTCGGTATCACTACTACTGCAGTCCATGTCAAGTCGGTGTCACTACTACTGCAGTGTATGTCAAGTCAGCGTCACTACTACTGAAGTGTATGTCAAGTCAGTAACACTACTACTGCAGTGTATGTCAAGTCAGTGTCACTACTACTGCAGTGCATGTCAAGTCGGTGTCACTACTACTGCAGTACATGTCAAGTCAGCGTCACTACTACTGAAGTGTATGTCAAGTCAGTGTCACTACTACTGCAGTATATGTCAAGTCAGTGTCACTACTACTGCAGTGTATGTCAAGTCAGTGTCACTACTACTGCAGTGTATGTCAAGTCAGTGCCACTACTACTGCAGTGTATGTCAAGTCAATGTCACTACAACTGCAGTGCATGTCAAGTCAGCGTCACTACTACTGAAGTGTATGTCAAGTCGGTATCACTACTACTGCAGTCCATGTCAAGTCGGTGTCACTACTACTGCAGTGTATGTCAAGTCAGTGACACTACTACTGCAGTGTATGTCAAGTCAGTGTCACTACTACTGCAGTGTATGTCAAGTCAGTGTCACTACTACTGAAGTGTATGTCAAGTCAGTGTCACTACTACTGCAGTGTGTGTCAAGTCAGTGTCACTACTACTGCAGTGTATGTCAAGTCAGTGCCACTACTACTGCAGTGTATGTCAAGTCAATGTCACTACAACTGCAGTGCATGTCAAGTCAGTGTCACTACTACTGCAGTGTATGTCAAGTCAGTGTCACTACTACTGCAGTGTATGTCAAGTCAGTGCCACTACTACTGCAGTGTATGTCAAGTCAATGTCACTACAACTGCAGTGTATGTCAAGTCTGTGTCACTACTATTGCAGTGTATGTCTAGTCAGTACCACTACTACTGAATTGTATGTCAAGTCGGTATCACTACTACTGCAGTCCATGTCAAGTCGGTGTCACTACTACTGCAGTGTATGTCAAGTCAGTGCCACTACTACTGCAGTGTATGTCAAGTCAGTGTCACTACTACTGAAGTGTATGTCAAGTCAGCGTCACTACTACTGAAGTGTATGTCAAGTCAGTAACACTACTACTGCAGTGCATGTCAAGTCGGTGTCACTACTACTGCAGTACATGTCAAGTCTGTGTCACTACTACTGAAGTGTATGTCAAGTCAGTGTCACTACTACTGAAGTGTATGTCAAGTCAGCGTCACTACTACTGAAGTGTATGTCAAGTCAGTAACACTACTACTGCAGTGTATGTCAAGTCAGTGTCACTACTACTGCAGTCCATGTCAAGTCGGTAACACTACTACTGCAGTGTATGTCAAGTCGGTGTCACTACTACTGCAGTCCATGTCAAGTCGGTGTCACTACTACTGCAGTGTATGTCAAGTCACTGTCACTACTACTGCAGTGCATGTCAAGTCACTGTCACTACTACTGAAGTGCATGTCAAGTCGGTGTCACTACTACTGCAGTCCATGTCAAGTCGGTGTCACTACTACTGCAGTGTATGTCAAGTCAGTGTCACTACTACTGCAGCCATGTCAAGTCGGTGTCACTACTACTGCAGTGTATGTCAAGTCAGTGTCACTACTACTGCAGTCCATGTCAAGTCGGTGTCACTACTACTGCAGTGTATGTCAAGTCAGTGTCACTACTACTGCAGTCCATGTCAAGTCGGTGTCACTACTACTGCAGTGTATGTCAAGTCAGTGTCACTACTACTGCAGTGTATGTCAAGTCGGTGTCACTACTACTGCAATGTATGTCAAGTCAGTGTCACTACTACTGCAGTGTATGTCAAGTCAGTGTCACTACTACTGCAGTGTATGTCAAGTCAGTGTCACTACAACTGCAGAGCATGTCAAGTCAGTGTCACTACTACTGCAGTGTATGTCAAGTCGGTGTCACTACTACTGCAGTCCATGTCAAGTCTGTGTCACTACTATTGCAGTGTATGTCTAGTCAGTACCACTACTACTGAATTGTATGTCAAGTCGGTGTCACTACTACTGCAGTCCATGTCAAGTCGATGTCACTACTACTGCAGTGTATGTCAAGTCAGTGCCACTACTACTGCAGTGTATGTCAAGTCAGTGTCACTACTACTGAAGTGTATGTCAAGTCAGCGTCACTACTACTGAAGTGTATGTCAAGTCAGTAACACTACTACTGCAGTGTATGTCAAGTCAGTGTCACTACTACTGCAGTGTATGTCAAGTCAGTGCCACTACTACTGCAGTGTATGTCAAGTCAGTGTCACTACTACTGCACTGTATGTCAAGTCAGTGTCACTACTACTGCAGTACATGTCAAGTCAGTGTCACTACTACTGCAGTGTATGTCAAGTCAGTACCACTACTACTGCTGTGTATGTCAAGTCAGTGTCACTACTACTGCAGTGTATGTCAAGTCAGTGTCACTACTACTGCACTGTATGTCAAGTCAGTGTCACTACTACTGCAGTGTATGTCAAGTCAGTGTCACTACTACTGCACAGTATGTCAAGTCAGTGTCACTACTACTGCACTGTATGCCAAGTCAGTGTCACTACTACTGCAGTGTATGTCAAGTCAGTGTCACTACTACTGCAGTGTATGTCAAGTCAGTGTCACTACTACTGCAGTGTATGTCAAGTCAGTGTCACTACTACTGCACTGTATGTCAAGTCAGTGTCACTACTACTGCACTGTATGTCAAGTCAGTATCACTACTACTGCAGTGTATGTCAAGTCAGTGCCTCTACTACTGCAGTGTATGTCAAGTCAGTGTCACTACTACTGCACTGTATGTCAAGTCAGTGTCACTACTACTGCAGTGCATGTCAAGTCAGTCTCACTACTACTGCAGTGTATGTCAAGTCAGTGTCACTACTACTGCAGTACATGTCAAGTCAGTGTCACTACTACTGAAGTGCATGTCAAGTCAGTGTCACTACTACTGCAGTGCATGTCAAGTCAGTGCCACTACTACTGCAGTGCATGTCAAGTCAGTGCCTCTACTACTGCAGTGCATGTCAAGTCAGTGCCACTACTACTGCAGTGCATGTCAAGTCAGTGTCACTACTACTGCAGTGTATGTCAAGTCCTTGTCACTACTACTGCAGTGCATGTCAAGTCAGTGTCACTACTACTGCAGTGTATGTCAAGTCAGTGCCACTACTACTGCAGTGTATGTCAAGTCAGTGTCACTACTACTGCATTGTATGTCAAGTCAGTGGCACTACTACTGCAGTGTATGTCAAGTCAGTGTCACTACAACTGCAGTGCATGTCAAGTCAGTGTCACTACTACTGCAGTGTATGTCAAGTCAGTGTCACTACTACTGCAGTGTATGTGAAGTCAGTGTCACTACTACTGCAGTGTATGTCAAGTCAGTGTCACTACAACTGCAGAGCACGTCAAGTCAGTGTTACTGCTACTGCAGTGTATGTCAAGTCAGTGCCACTACTACTGCAGTGTATGTCAAGTCAGTACCACTACTACTGCAGTGTATTCAAATCAGTGTCACTGCTACTGCAGTGTATGTCAAGTCAGTGTCACTACTACTGCAGTGTATGTCAAGTCAGTGTCACTACTACTGCAGTGTATGTCAAGTCAGTGTCATTACTACTGCAGTGTATGTCAAGTCAGTGTCACTACTACTGCAGTGTATGTCAAGTCAGTACCACTACTACTGAAGTGTATTTTTAAGTCGGTGTCACTACTACTGCAGTCCATGTCAAGTCGGTGTCACTACTACTGCAGTGTATGTCAAGTCGGTGTCACTACTACTGCAGTCCATGTCAAGTCGGTGTCACTACTACTGCAGTGTATGTAAAGTCAGTGTCACTACTACTGCAGTGAATGTCAAGTCAGTGTCAATACTACTGCAGTGTATGTCAAGTCAGTACCACTACTACTGAAGCCTATGTCAAGTCGGTGTCACTACTACTGTAGTCCATGTCAAGTCGGTGTCACTACTACTGCAGTGTATGTCAAGTCAGTGCCACTACTACTGCAGTGTATGTCAAGTCAGTGTCACTACTACTGCAGTGTATGTCAAGTCAGTGTCACTACTACTGCAGTGTATGTCAAGTCACTATCACTACTACTGCAGTGCATGTCAAGTCGGTGTCACTACTACTGCAGTCCATGTCAAGTCGGTGACACTACTACTGCAGTGTATGTCAAGTCGGTGTCACTACTACTGCAGTCCATGTCAAGTCGGTGTCACTACTACTGCAGTGTATGTCAAGTCACTGTCATACTACTGCAGTGTATGTCAAGTCAGTACCACTACTACTGGAGTGTATGTCAAGTCAGTGTCACTACTACTGCAGTCCATGTCAAGTCGGTGTCACTACTACTGCAGTGTATGTCAATTCAGTGTCACTACTACTGCAGTGTATGTCAAGTCAGTGTGACTACTACTGAAGTGTATGTCAAGTCAGTGTCACTACTACTGCAGTTTATGTCAAGTCAGTGTCACTACTACTGCAGTGTAGGTCAAGACAGTGTCACTACTACTGCAGTGTATGTCAAGTCAGTGTGACTACTACTGAAGTGTATGTCAATTCAGTGTCACTACTACTGCAGTGTATGTCAAGTCAGTGCCACTACTACTGCAGTGTATGTCAAGTCAGTGTCACTACTACTGCACTGTATGTCAAGTCAGTGTCACTACTACTGCAGTGTATTTCAAGTCAGTGTGACTACTACTGAAGTGTATGTCAAGTCAGTGTCACTACTACTGTAGTGTATGTCAAGTCAGTTCCACTACTACTGCAGTACATGTCAAGACAGTGTTACTACTACTGAAGTGTATGTCAAGTCAGTGTCACTACTACTGCAGTGCATGTCAAGTCAGTGCCACTACTACTGCAGCGTATGTCAAGTCAGTGTCACTACTACTGCAGTTATATGTCAAGTCAGTGTCACTACTACTGCAGTGTATGTCAAGTCAGTGTCACTACTACTGCAGTGTATGTCAAGTCAGTGTCACTACTACTGCAGTGCATATCAATCAGTGCCACTACTACTGCAGTACATGTCAAGTCAGTGTCACTACTACTGAAGTATATGTCAAGTCAGTGCCACTACTACTGCAGTGCATGTCAAATCAGTGCCACTACTACTGCAGTGTATGTCAAGTCAGTGTCACTACTACTGCAGTGTATGTCAAGTCAGTGCCACTACTACTGCAGTGTATGTCAAGTCAGTGTCACTACAACTGCAGTGCATGTCAAGTCAGTGTCACTACTACTGCAATGTATGTCAAGTCAGTGTCACTACTACTGCAGTGTATGTCAAGTCAGTGTCACTACTACTGCAGTGTATGTCAAGTCAGTGTCACTACAACTGCAGAGCATGTCAAGTCAGTGTCACTACAACTGCAGTGCATGTCAAGTCAGTGTCACTACTACTGCAATGTATGTCAAGTCAGTGTCACTACTACTGCAGTGTATGTCAAGTCAGTGCCACTACTACTGCAGTGTATGTCAAGTCAGTGTCACTACAACTGCAGTGCATGTCAAGTCAGTGTCACTACTACTGCAATGTATGTCAAGTCAGTGCCACTACTACTGCAGTGTATGTCAAGTCAGTGTCACTACTACTGAAGTGTATGTCAAGTCAGTGTCACTACTACTGCAGTGTATGTCAAGTCAGTGTCACTACTACTGCAGTGTATGTCAAGTCAGTGTCACTACTACTGCAGTGTATGTCAAGTCAGTGTCACTACTACTGCAGTGTATGACAAGTCAGTACCACTACTACTGAAGTGTATTTTTAAGTCGGTGTCACTACTACTGCAGTGTATGTCAAGTCTGTGTCACTACTATTGCAGTGTATGTCTAGTCAGTACCACTACTACTGAATTGTATGTCAAGTCGGTATCACTACTACTGCAGTCCATGTCAAGTCGGTGTCACTACTACTGCAGTGTATGTCAAGTCAGTGTCACTACTACTGCAGTGTATGTCAAGTCAGCGTCACTACTACTGAAGTGTATGTCAAGTCAGTAACACTACTACTGCAGTGTATGTCAAGTCAGTGTCACTACTACTGCAGTCCATGTCAAGTCTGTGTCACTACTATTGCAGTGTATGTCTAGTCAGTACCACTACTACTGAATTGTATGTCAAGTCGGTGTCACTACTACTGCAGTCCATGTCAAGTCGATGTCACTACTACTGCAGTGTATGTCAAGTCAGTGCCACTACTACTGCAGTGTATGTCAAGTCAGTGTCACTACTACTGAAGTGTATGTCAAGTCAGCGTCACTACTACTGAAGTGTATGTCAAGTCAGTAACACTACTACTGCAGTGTATGTCAAGTCAGTGTCACTACTACTGCAGTGTATGTCAAGTCAGTGCCACTACTACTGCAGTGTATGTCAAGTCAGTGTCACTACTACTGCACTGTATGTCAAGTCAGTGTCACTACTACTGCAGTACATGTCAAGTCAGTGTCACTACTACTGCAGTGTATGTCAAGTCAGTACCACTACTACTGCTGTGTATGTCAAGTCAGTGTCACTACTACTGCAGTGTATGTCAAGTCAGTGTCACTACTACTGCACTGTATGTCAAGTCAGTGTCACTACTACTGCAGTGTATGTCAAGTCAGTGTCACTACTACTGCACAGTATGTCAAGTCAGTGTCACTACTACTGCACTGTATGTCAAGTCAGTGTCACTACTACTGCAGTGTATGTCAAGTCAGTGTCACTACTACTGCAGTGTATGTCAAGTCAGTGTCACTACTACTGCAGTGTATGTCAAGTCAGTGTCACTACTACTGCACTGTATGTCAAGTCAGTGTCACTACTACTGCACTGTATGTCAAGTCAGTATCACTACTACTGCAGTGTATGTCAAGTCAGTGCCTCTACTACTGCAGTGTATGTCAAGTCAGTGTCACTACTACTGCACTGTATGTCAAGTCAGTGTCACTACTACTGCAGTGCATGTCAAGTCAGTCTCACTACTACTGCAGTGTATGTCAAGTCAGTGTCACTACTACTGCAGTACATGTCAAGTCAGTGTCACTACTACTGAAGTGCATGTCAAGTCAGTGTCACTACTACTGCAGTGCATGTCAAGTCAGTGCCACTACTACTGCAGTGCATGTCAAGTCAGTGCCTCTACTACTGCAGTGCATGTCAAGTCAGTGCCACTACTACTGCAGTGCATGTCAAGTCAGTGTCACTACTACTGCAGTGTATGTCAAGTCCTTGTCACTACTACTGCAGTGCATGTCAAGTCAGTGTCACTACTACTGCAGTGTATGTCAAGTCAGTGCCACTACTACTGCAGTGTATGTCAAGTCAGTGTCACTACTACTGCATTGTATGTCAAGTCAGTGGCACTACTACTGCAGTGTATGTCAAGTCAGTGTCACTACAACTGCAGTGCATGTCAAGTCAGTGTCACTACTACTGCAGTGTATGTCAAGTCAGTGTCACTACTACTGCAGTGTATGTGAAGTCAGTGTCACTACTACTGCAGTGTATGTCAAGTCAGTGTCACTACAACTGCAGAGCACGTCAAGTCAGTGTTACTGCTACTGCAGTGTATGTCAAGTCAGTGCCACTACTACTGCAGTGTTTGTCAAGTCAGTACCACTACTACTGCAGTGTATTCAAATCAGTGTCACTGCTACTGCAGTGTATGTCAAGTCAGTGTCACTACTACTGCAGTGTATGTCAAGTCAGTGTCACTACTACTGCAGTGTATGTCAAGTCAGTGTCATTACTACTGCAGTGTATGTCAAGTCAGTGTCACTACTACTGCAGTGTATGTCAAGTCAGTACCACTACTACTGAAGTGTATTTTTAAGTCGGTGTCACTACTACTGCAGTCCATGTCAAGTCGGTGTCACTACTACTGCAGTGTATGTCAAGTCGGTGTCACTACTACTGCAGTCCATGTCAAGTCGGTGTCACTACTACTGCAGTGTATGTAAAGTCAGTGTCACTACTACTGCAGTGAATGTCAAGTCAGTGTCAATACTACTGCAGTGTATGTCAAGTCAGTACCACTACTACTGAAGCCTATGTCAAGTCGGTGTCACTACTACTGTAGTCCATGTCAAGTCGGTGTCACTACTACTGCAGTGTATGTCAAGTCAGTGCCACTACTACTGCAGTGTATGTCAAGTCAGTGTCACTACTACTGCAGTGTATGTCAAGTCAGTGTCACTACTACTGCAGTGTATGTCAAGTCAGTATCACTACTACTGCAGTGCATGTCAAGTCGGTGTCACTACTACTGCAGTCCATGTCAAGTCGGTGACACTACTACTGCAGTGTATGTCAAGTCGGTGTCACTACTACTGCAGTCCATGTCAAGTCGGTGTCACTACTACTGCAGTGTATGTCAAGTCACTGTCATACTACTGCAGTGTATGTCAAGTCAGTACCACTACTACTGAAGTGTATGTCAAGTCAGTGTCACTACTACTGCAGTCCATGTCAAGTCGGTGTCACTACTACTGCAGTGTATGTCAATTCAGTGTCACTACTACTGCAGTGTATGTCAAGTCAGTGTGACTACTACTGAAGTGTATGTCAAGTCAGTGTCACTACTACTGCAGTTTATGTCAAGTCAGTGTCACTACTACTGCAGTGTAGGTCAAGACAGTGTCACTACTACTGCAGTGTATGTCAAGTCAGTGTGACTACTACTGAAGTGTATGTCAATTCAGTGTCACTACTACTGCAGTGTATGTCAAGTCAGTGCCACTACTACTGCAGTGTATGTCAAGTCAGTTTCACTACTACTGCACTGTATGTCAAGTCAGTGTCACTACTACTGCAGTGTATTTCAAGTCAGTGTGACTACTACTGAAGTGTATGTCAAGTCAGTGTCACTACTACTGTAGTGTATGTCAAGTCAGTTCCACTACTACTGCAGTACATGTCAAGACAGTGTTACTACTACTGAAGTGTATGTCAAGTCAGTGTCACTACTACTGCAGTGCATGTCAAGTCAGTGCCACTACTACTGCAGCGTATGTCAAGTCAGTGTCACTACTACTGCAGTTATATGTCAAGTCAGTGTCACTACTACTGCAGTGTATGTCAAGTCAGTGTCACTACTACTGCAGTGTATGTCAAGTCAGTGTCACTACTACTGCAGTGCATATCAATCAGTGCCACTACTACTGCAGTACATGTCAAGTCAGTGTCACTACTACTGAAGTATATGTCAAGTCAGTGCCACTACTACTGCAGTGCATGTCAAATCAGTGCCACTACTACTGCAGTGTATGTCAAGTCAGTGTCACTACTACTGCAGTGTATGTCAAGTCAGTGCCACTACTACTGCAGTGTATGTCAAGTCAGTGTCACTACAACTGCAGTGCATGTCAAGTCAGTGTCACTACTACTGCAATGTATGTCAAGTCAGTGTCACTACTACTGCAGTGTATGTCAAGTCAGTGTCACTACTACTGCAGTGTATGTCAAGTCAGTGTCACTACAACTGCAGAGCATGTCAAGTCAGTGTCACTACAACTGCAGTGCATGTCAAGTCAGTGTCACTACTACTGCAATGTATGTCAAGTCAGTGTCACTACTACTGCAGTGTATGTCAAGTCAGTGCCACTACTACTGCAGTGTATGTCAAGTCAGTGTCACTACAACTGCAGTGCATGTCAAGTCAGTGTCACTACTACTGCAATGTATGTCAAGTCAGTGCCACTACTACTGCAGTGTATGTCAAGTCAGTGTCACTACTACTGAAGTGTATGTCAAGTCAGTGTCACTACTACTGCAGTGTATGTCAAGTCAGTGTCACTACTACTGCAGTGTATGTCAAGTCAGTGTCACTACTACTGCAGTGTATGTCAAGTCAGTGTCACTACTACTGCAGTGTATGACAAGTCAGTACCACTACTACTGAAGTGTATTTTTAAGTCGGTGTCACTACTACTGCAGTGTATGTCAAGTCTGTGTCACTACTATTGCAGTGTATGTCTAGTCAGTACCACTACTACTGAATTGTATGTCAAGTCGGTATCACTACTACTGCAGTCCATGTCAAGTCGGTGTCACTACTACTGCAGTGTATGTCAAGTCAGTGTCACTACTACTGCAGTGTATGTCAAGTCAGCGTCACTACTACTGAAGTGTATGTCAAGTCAGTAACACTACTACTGCAGTGTATGTCAAGTCAGTGTCACTACTACTGCAGTGTATGTCAAGTCAGCGTCACTACTACTGAAGTGTATGTCAAGTCAGTAACACTACTACTGCAGTGTATGTCAAGTCAGTGTCACTACTACTGCAGTGCATGTCAAGTCGGTGTCACTACTACTGCAGTACATATCAAGTCAGCGTCACTACTACTGAAGTGTATGTCAAGTCAGTGTCACTACTACTGAAGTGTATGTCAAGTCAGCGTCACTACTACTGAAGTGTATGTCAAGTCAGTAACACTACTACTGCAGTGTATGTCAAGTCAGTGTCACTACTACTGCAGTCCATGTCAAGTCGGTGTCACCCACTACTGCAATGTATGTCAAGTCAGTGTCACTACTACTGCAGTGTATGTCAAGTCAGTGTCACTACTACTGCAGTGTATGTCAAGTCAGTGTCACTACAACTGCAGAGCATGTCAAGTCAGTGTCACTACTACTGCAGTGTATGTCAAGTCAGTGTCACTACTACTGCAGTGTATGTCAAGTCAGTGTCACTACTACTGCAGTGTATGTCAAGTCAGTACCACTACTACTGCAGTGTATGTCAAGTCACTGTCACTACTACTGCAGTGTATGTCAAGTCAGTGCCACTTCTACTGCAGTGTATGTCAAGTCAGTGTCACTACTACTGAAGTGTATGTCAAGTCAGTGTCACTACTACTGCAGTGTATGTCAAGTCAGTGTCACTACTACTGCAGTGTATGTCAAGTCAGTTTCACTACTACTGCAGTGTATGTCAAGTCAGTGTCACTACTACTGCAGTGTATGTCTAGTCAGTACCACTACTACCGAATTGTATGTCAAGTCGGTGTCACTACTACTGCAGTCCATGTCAAGTCTGTGTCACTACTATTGCAGTGTATGTCTAGTCAGTACCACTACTACTGAATTGTATGTCAAGTCGGTGTCACTACTACTGCAGTCCATGTCAAGTCGGTGTCACTACTACTGCAGTGTATGTCAAGTCAGTGCCACTACTACTGCAGTGTATGTCAAGTCAGTGTCACTACTACTGAAGTGTATGTCAAGTCAGCGTCACTACTACTGAAGTGTATGTCAAGTCAGTAACACTACTACTGCAGTGTATGTCAAGTCAGTAACACTACTACTGCAGTGTATGTCAAGTCAGTGTCACTACTACTGCAGTGCATGTCAAGTCGGTGTCACTACTACTGCAGTTATATGTCAAGTCAGTGTCACTACTACTGCAGTGTATGTCAAGTCAGTGTCACTACTACTGCAGTGTATGTCAAGTCAGTGTCACTACTACTGCAGTGCATATCAATCAGTGCCACTACTACTGCAGTACATGTCAAGTCAGTGTCACTACTACTGAAGTATATGTCAAGTCAGTGCCACTACTACTGCAGTGCATGTCAAATCAGTGCCACTACTACTGCAGTGTATGTCAAGTCAGTGTCACTACTACTGCAGTGTATGTCAAGTCAGTGCCACTACTACTGCAGTGTATGTCAAGTCAGTGTCACTACAACTGCAGTGCATGTCAAGTCAGTGTCACTACTACTGCAATGTATGTCAAGTCAGTGTCACTACTACTGCAGTGTATGTCAAGTCAGTGTCACTACTACTGCAGTGTATGTCAAGTCAGTGTCACTACAACTGCAGAGCATGTCAAGTCAGTGTCACTACAACTGCAGTGCATGTCAAGTCAGTGTCACTACTACTGCAATGTATGTCAAGTCAGTGTCACTACTACTGCAGTGTATGTCAAGTCAGTGCCACTACTACTGCAGTGTATGTCAAGTCAGTGTCACTACAACTGCAGTGCATGTCAAGTCAGTGTCACTACTACTGCAATGTATGTCAAGTCAGTGCCACTACTACTGCAGTGTATGTCAAGTCAGTGTCACTACTACTGAAGTGTATGTCAAGTCAGTGTCACTACTACTGCAGTGTATGTCAAGTCAGTGTCACTACTACTGCAGTGTATGTCAAGTCAGTGTCACTACTACTGCAGTGTATGTCAAGTCAGTGTCACTACTACTGCAGTGTATGACAAGTCAGTACCACTACTACTGAAGTGTATTTTTAAGTCGGTGTCACTACTACTGCAGTGTATGTCAAGTCTGTGTCACTACTATTGCAGTGTATGTCTAGTCAGTACCACTACTACTGAATTGTATGTCAAGTCGGTATCACTACTACTGCAGTCCATGTCAAGTCGGTGTCACTACTACTGCAGTGTATGTCAAGTCAGTGTCACTACTACTGCAGTGTATGTCAAATCAGCGTCACTACTACTGAAGTGTATGTCAAGTCAGTAACACTACTACTGCAGTGTATGTCAAGTCAGTGTCACTACTACTGCAGTGTATGTCAAGTCAGCGTCACTACTACTGAAGTGTATGTCAAGTCAGTAACACTACTACTGCAGTGTATGTCAAGTCAGTGTCACTACTACTGCAGTGCATGTCAAGTCGGTGTCACTACTACTGCAGTACATGTCAAGTCAGCGTCACTACTACTGAAGTGTATGTCAAGTCAGTGTCACTACTACTGAAGTGTATGTCAAGTCAGCGTCACTACTACTGAAGTGTATGTCAAGTCAGTAACACTACTACTGCAGTGTATGTCAAGTCAGTGTCACTACTACTGCAGTCCATGTCAAGTCGGTAACACTACTACTGCAGTGTATGTCAAGTCGGTGTCACCCACTACTGCAATGTATGTCAAGTCAGTGTCACTACTACTGCAGTGTATGTCAAGTCAGTGTCACTACTACTGCAGTGTATGTCAAGTCAGTGTCACTACAACTGCAGAGCATGTCAAGTCAGTGTCACTACTACTGCAGTGTATGTCAAGTCAGTGTCACTACTACTGCAGTGTATGTCAAGTCAGTGTCACTACTACTGCAGTGTATGTCAAGTCAGTACCACTACTACTGCAGTGTATGTCAAGTCACTGTCACTACTACTGCAGTGTATGTCAAGTCAGTGCCACTTCTACTGCAGTGTATGTCAAGTCAGTGTCACTACTACTGAAGTGTATGTCAAGTCAGTGTCACTACTACTGCAGTGTATGTCAAGTCAGTGTCACTACTACTGCAGTGTATGTCAAGTCAGTTTCACTACTACTGCAGTGTATGTCAAGTCAGTGTCACTACTACTGCAGTGTATGTCTAGTCAGTACCACTACTACCGAATTGTATGTCAAGTCGGTGTCACTACTACTGCAGTCCATGTCAAGTCTGTGTCACTACTATTGCAGTGTATGTCTAGTCAGTACCACTACTACTGAATTGTATGTCAAGTCGGTGTCACTACTACTGCAGTCCATGTCAAGTCGGTGTCACTACTACTGCAGTGTATGTCAAGTCAGTGCCACTACTACTGCAGTGTATGTCAAGTCAGTGTCACTACTACTGAAGTGTATGTCAAGTCAGCGTCACTACTACTGAAGTGTATGTCAAGTCAGTAACACTACTACTGCAGTGTATGTCAAGTCAGTAACACTACTACTGCAGTGTATGTCAAGTCAGTGTCACTACTACTGCAGTGCATGTCAAGTCGGTGTCACTACTACTGCAGTCCATGTCAAGTCGGTAACAGTACTACTGCAGTGTATGTCAAGTCGGTGTCACTACTACTGCAGTCCATGTCAAGTCGGTGTCACTACTACTGCAGTGTATGTCAAGTCACTGTCACTACTACTGCAGTGCATGTCAAATCACTGTCACTACTACTGAAGTGTATGTCAAGTCGGTGTCACTACTACTGCAGTCCATGTCAAGTCGGTGTCACTACTACTGCAGTGTATGTCAAGTCGGTGTCACTACTACTGCAATGTATGTCAAGTCAGTGTCACTACTACTGCAGTGTATGTCAAGTCAGTGTCACTACTACTGCAGTGTATGTCAAGTCAGTGTCACTACAACTGCAGAGCATGTCAAGTCAGTGTCACTACTACTGCAGTGTAT
The DNA here is from genome assembly GCA_964016885.1 of Eledone cirrhosa. NCBI lineage: Eukaryota > Metazoa > Mollusca > Cephalopoda > Octopoda > Eledonidae > Eledone > Eledone cirrhosa. Next base: position 2,554,133 of record OZ024756.1, read on the forward strand.
GTCAAGTCAGTGTCACTACTACTGCAGTGTATGTCAAGTCAGTACCACTACTACTGCAGTGTATGTCAAGTCAGTGTCACTACTACTGCAGTGTATGTCAAGTCAGTGCCACTACTACTGCAGTGTATGTCAAGTCAGTGTCACTACTACTGAAGTGTATGTCAAGTCAGTGTCACTACTATTGCAGTGTATGTCAAGTCAGTGTCACTACTACTGCAGTGTATGTCAAGTCAGTGTCAGTACTACTGCAGTGTATGTCAAGTCAGTGTCACTACTACTGCAGTGTATGTCAAGTCAGTGTCACTACTACTGCAGTGTATGTCAAGTCAGTGTCACTACTACTGCAGTGTATGTCAAGTCAGTGTCACTACTACTGAAGTGTATTTTTAAGTCGGTGTCACTACTACTGAATTGTATGTCAAGTCGGTGTCACTACTACTGCAGTCCATGTCAAGTCTGTGTCACTACTATTGCAGTGTATGTCTAGTCAGTACTACTACTACTGAATTGTATGTCAAGTCGGTGTCACTACTACTGCAGTGTATGTCAAGTCAGTGCCACTACTACTGCAGTGTATGTCAAGTCAGTACCACTACTACTGCAGACCATGTCAAGTCGGTGTCACTACTACTGCAGTGTATGTCAAGTCAGTGCCACTACTACTGCAGTGTATGTCAAATCAGTGTCACTACTACTGAAGTGTATGTCAAGTCAGCGTCTCTACTACTGAAGTGTATGTCAAGTCAGTAACACTACTACTGCAGTGTATGTCAAGTCAGTGTCACTACTACTGCAGTCCATGTCAAGTCGGTAACACTACTACTGCAGTGTATGTCAAGTCGGTGTCACTACTACTGCAGTCCATGTCAAGTCGGTGACACTACTACTGCAGTGTATGTCAAGTCGGTGTCACTACTACTGCAGTCCATGTCAAGTCGGTGTCACTACTACTGCAGTGTATGTCAAGTCACTGTCACTACTACTGCAATGTATGTCAAGTCAGTGTCACTACTACTGCAATGTATGTCAAGTCAGTGTCACTACTACTGCAGTGTAGGTCAAGTCAGTGTCACTACTACTGCAGTGTATGTCAAGTCAGAGTCACTACTACTGAAGTGTATGTCAAGTCAGTGTCACTACTACTGCAATGTATGTCAAGTCAGTGTCACTACTACTGCAGTGTATGTCAAGTCAGTGTCACTACTACTGCAGTCCATGTCAAGTCGGTGTCACTACTACTGCAGTGTATGTCAAGTCAGTGTCACTACTACTGCAGTGTATGTCAAGTCAGTGTCACTACTACTGCAGTGTATGGCAAGTCAGTGTCACTACTACTGAAGTGTATGTCAAGTCAGGTTCACTATTACTGCAGTGTATGTCAAGTCAGTGTCACTACTACTGCAGTGTATGTCAAGTCAGTGTCACTACTACTGCAGTGTATGTCAAGTCAGTGTCACTACTACTGCAGTGTATGTCAAGTCAGTACCACTACTACTGCAGTGTATGTAAAGTCAGTGTCACTACTACTGCAGTGTATGTCAAGTCAGTGTCACTACTACGGCAGTGTATGTCAAGTCAGTGTCACTACTACTGCAGTGTATGTAAAGTCAGTGCCACTACTACTGCAGTGTATGTCAAGTCAGTGTCACTACTACTACAGTGTATGTCAAGTCAGTGTCACTACTACTGCAGTGTATGTCCAGTCAGTACCACTACTACTGCAGTGTATGTCATGTCAGTGTCACTACTACTGAAGTGTATGTCAAGTCAGTGCCACTACTACTGCAGTGTATGTCAAGTCAGTGCCACTACTACTGCAGTGTATGTCAAGTCAGTGTCACTACTACTGCAGTGTATGTCAAGTCAGTGTCACTACTACTGCAGTGTATATCAAGTCAGTGTCCCTACTACTGCAGTGTATGTCAAGTCAGTGTCACTACTACTGCAGTGTATGTCAAGTCAGTGCCACTACTACTGCAGTCCATGTCAAGTCGGTGTCACTACTACTGCAGTGTATGTCAAGTCAGTGTCACTACTACTGCAGTGTATGTCAAGTCAGTGTCACTACTACTGCAGTGTATATCAAGTCAGTGTCCCTACTACTGCAGTGTATGTCAAGTCAGTGTCACTACTACTGCAGTGTATGTCAAGTCGGTGCCACTACTACTGCAGTCCATGTCAAGTCGGTGTCAATACTACTGCAGTGTATGTCAAGTCAGTGTCACTACTACTGCAGTGTATGTCAAGTCAGTGTCACTACTACTGCAGTGTATATCAAGTCAGTGTCCCTACTACTGCAGTGTATGTCAAGTCAGTGTCACTACTACTGCAGTTTATGAACAAGTCAGTGTCACTACTACTGCAGTGTATGTCAAGACAGTGTCACTACTACTGCAGTGTATGTCAAGTCAGTGTCACTACTACTGAAGTGCATGTCTAGTCAGTGTCACTACTACTGCAGTGTATGTCAAGTCAGTGTCACTACAACTGCAGAGCATGTCAAGTCAGTGTCACTGCTACTGCAGTGTATGTCAAGTCAGTGCCACTACTACTGCAGTGTATGTCAAGTCAGTACCATTACTACTGCAGTGTATGTCAAGTCAGTGCCACTACTACTGAAGTGTATTCAAATCAGTGTCACTGCTACTGCAGTGTATGTCAAGTCAGTGTCATTACTACTGCAGTGTATGTCAAGTCAGTGTCACTACTACTGCAGTGCATGTCAAGTCGGTGTCACTACTACTGCAGTCCATGTCAAGTCGCTGTCACTACTACTGTAGTGTATGTCAAGTCACTGTCACTACTACTGCAGTGTATGTCAAGTCAGTTCCACTACTACTGAAGTGTATGTCAAGTCAGTGTCACTACTACTGCAGTCCATGTCAAGTCGGTGTCACTACTACTGCAGTGTATGTCTAGTCAGTGTCACTACTACTGCAGTGTATGTCAAGTCAGTGTCACTACTACTGAAGTGTATGTCAAGTCAGTGTCACTACTACTGCAGTTTATGTCAAGTCAGTGTCACTACTACTGCAGTGTATGTCAAGACAGTGTGACTACTACTGCAGTGTATGTCAAGTCAGTGTGACTACTACTGAAGTGTATGTCAAGTCAGTGTCACTACTACTGCAGTGTATGTCAAGTTAGTGCCACTACTACTGCAGTGTATGTCAAGTCAGTGTCACTACTACTGCACTGTATGTCAAGTCAGTGTCACTACTACTGCAGTGTATGTCAAGTCAGTGTGACTACTACTGAAGTGTATGTCAAGCCAGTGTCACTACTACTGCAGTGTATGTCAAGTCAGTGCCACTACTACTGCAGTGTATGTCAAGTCAGTACCACTACTACTGCAGTGTATGTCAAGTCAGTGTCACTACTACTGAAGTGTATGTGAAGTCAGTGTCACTACTACTGCAGTTTATGTCAAGTCAGTGTCACTACTACTGCAGTGTATGTCAAGACAGTGTCACTACTACTGCAGTGTATGTCAAGTCAGTGTGACTACTACTGAAGTGTATGTCAATTCAGTGTCACTACTACTGCAGTGTATGTCAGGTCAGTGCCACTACTACTGCAGTGTATGTCAAGTCAGTGTCACTACTACTGCAGTTTATGTCAAGTCAGTGTAACTACTACTGCAGTGTATGTCAAGACAGTGTCACTACTACTGCAGTGTATGTCAAGTCAGTGTGACTACTACTGAAGTGTATGTCAATTCAGTGTCACTACTACTGCAGTGTATGTCAAGTCAGTGTCACTACTACTGCAGTGTATGTCAAGTCAGTGCCACTACTACTGCAGTGTATGTCAAGTCAGTGTCACTACTACTGAAGTGTATGTCAAGTCAGCGTCACTACTACTGAAGTGTATGTCAAGTCAGTAACACTACTACTGCAGTGTATGTCAAGTCAGTAACACTACTACTGCAGTGTATGTCAAGTCAGTGTCACTACTACTGCAGTGCATGTCAAGTCGGTGTCACTACTACTGCAGTCCATGTCAAGTCGGTAACAGTACTACTGCAGTGTATGTCAAGTCGGTGTCACTACTACTGCAGTCCATGTCAAGTCGGTGTCACTACTACTGCAGTGTATGTCAAGTCACTGTCACTACTACTGCAGTGCATGTCAAATCACTGTCACTACTACTGAAGTGTATGTCAAGTCGGTGTCACTACTACTGCAGTCCATGTCAAGTCGGTGTCACTACTACTGCAGTGTATGTCAAGTCGGTGTCACTACTACTGCAATGTATGTCAAGTCAGTGTCACTACTACTGCAGTGTATGTCAAGTCAGTGTCACTACTACTGCAGTGTATGTCAAGTCAGTGTCACTACAACTGCAGAGCATGTCAAGTCAGTGTCACTACTACTGCAGTGTATGTCAAGTCAGTGTCACTACTACTGCAGTGTATGTCAAGTCAGTACCACTACTACTGCAGTGTATGTCAAGTCAGTGTCACTACTACTGCAGTGTATGTCAAGTCAGTGCCACTACTACTGCAGTGTATGTCAAGTCAGTGTCACTACTACTGAAGTGTATGTCAAGTCAGTGTCACTACTATTGCAGTGTATGTCAAGTCAGTGTCACTACTACTGCAGTGTATGTCAAGTCAGTGTCAGTACTACTGCAGTGTATGTCAAGTCAGTGTCACTACTACTGCAGTGTATGTCAAGTCAGTGTCACTACTACTGCAGTGTATGTCAAGTCAGTGTCACTACTACTGCAGTGTATGTCAAGTCAGTGTCACTACTACTGAAGTGTATTTTTAAGTCGGTGTCACTACTACTGAATTGTATGTCAAGTCGGTGTCACTACTACTGCAGTCCATGTCAAGTCTGTGTCACTACTATTGCAGTGTATGTCTAGTCAGTACTACTACTACTGAATTGTATGTCAAGTCGGTGTCACTACTACTGCAGTGTATGTCAAGTCAGTGCCACTACTACTGCAGTGTATGTCAAGTCAGTACCACTACTACTGCAGACCATGTCAAGTCGGTGTCACTACTACTGCAGTGTATGTCAAGACAGTGTGACTACTACTGCAGTGTATGTCAAGTCAGTGTGACTACTACTGAAGTGTATGTCAAGTCAGTGTCACTACTACTGCAGTGTATGTCAAGTTAGTGCCACTACTACTGCAGTGTATGTCAAGTCAGTGTCACTACTACTGCACTGTATGTCAAGTCAGTGTCACTACTACTGCAGTGTATGTCAAGTCAGTGTGACTACTACTGAAGTGTATGTCAAGCCAGTGTCACTACTACTGCAGTGTATGTCAAGTCAGTGCCACTACTACTGCAGTGTATGTCAAGTCAGTACCACTACTACTGCAGTGTATGTCAAGTCAGTGTCACTACTACTGAAGTGTATGTGAAGTCAGTGTCACTACTACTGCAGTTTATGTCAAGTCAGTGTCACTACTACTGCAGTGTATGTCAAGACAGTGTCACTACTACTGCAGTGTATGTCAAGTCAGTGTGACTACTACTGAAGTGTATGTCAATTCAGTGTCACTACTACTGCAGTGTATGTCAGGTCAGTGCCACTACTACTGCAGTGTATGTCAAGTCAGTGTCACTACTACTGCAGTTTATGTCAAGTCAGTGTAACTACTACTGCAGTGTATGTCAAGACAGTGTCACTACTACTGCAGTGTATGTCAAGTCAGTGTGACTACTACTGAAGTGTATGTCAATTCAGTGTCACTACTACTGCAGTGTATGTCAAGTCAGTGTCACTACTACTGCAGTGTATGTCAAGTCAGTGCCACTACTACTGCAGTGTATGTCAAGTCAGTGTCACTACTACTGAAGTGTATGTCAAGTCAGCGTCACTACTACTGAAGTGTATGTCAAGTCAGTAACACTACTACTGCAGTGTATGTCAAGTCAGTAACACTACTACTGCAGTGTATGTCAAGTCAGTGTCACTACTACTGCAGTGCATGTCAAGTCGGTGTCACTACTACTGCAGTCCATGTCAAGTCGGTAACAGTACTACTGCAGTGTATGTCAAGTCGGTGTCACTACTACTGCAGTCCATGTCAAGTCGGTGTCACTACTACTGCAGTGTATGTCAAGTCACTGTCACTACTACTGCAGTGCATGTCAAATCACTGTCACTACTACTGAAGTGTATGTCAAGTCGGTGTCACTACTACTGCAGTCCATGTCAAGTCGGTGTCACTACTACTGCAGTGTATGTCAAGTCGGTGTCACTACTACTGCAATGTATGTCAAGTCAGTGTCACTACTACTGCAGTGTATGTCAAGTCAGTGTCACTACTACTGCAGTGTATGTCAAGTCAGTGTCACTACAACTGCAGAGCATGTCAAGTCAGTGTCACTACTACTGCAGTGTATGTCAAGTCAGTGTCACTACTACTGCAGTGTATGTCAAGTCAGTACCACTACTACTGCAGTGTATGTCAAGTCAGTGTCACTACTACTGCAGTGTATGTCAAGTCAGTGCCACTACTACTGCAGTGTATGTCAAGTCAGTGTCACTACTACTGAAGTGTATGTCAAGTCAGTGTCACTACTATTGCAGTGTATGTCAAGTCAGTGTCACTACTACTGCAGTGTATGTCAAGTCAGTGTCAGTACTACTGCAGTGTATGTCAAGTCAGTGTCACTACTACTGCAGTGTATGTCAAGTCAGTGTCACTACTACTGCAGTGTATGTCAAGTCAGTGTCACTACTACTGCAGTGTATGTCAAGTCAGTGTCACTACTACTGAAGTGTATTTTTAAGTCGGTGTCACTACTACTGAATTGTATGTCAAGTCGGTGTCACTACTACTGCAGTCCATGTCAAGTCTGTGTCACTACTATTGCAGTGTATGTCTAGTCAGTACTACTACTACTGAATTGTATGTCAAGTCGGTGTCACTACTACTGCAGTGTATGTCAAGTCAGTGCCACTACTACTGCAGTGTATGTCAAGTCAGTACCACTACTACTGCAGACCATGTCAAGTCGGTGTCACTACTACTGCAGTGTATGTCAAGTCAGTGCCACTACTACTGCAGTGTATGTCAAATCAGTGTCACTACTACTGAAGTGTATGTCAAGTCAGCGTCTCTACTACTGAAGTGTATGTCAAGTCAGTAACACTACTACTGCAGTGTATGTCAAGTCAGTGTCACTACTACTGCAGTCCATGTCAAGTCGGTAACACTACTACTGCAGTGTATGTCAAGTCGGTGTCACTACTACTGCAGTCCATGTCAAGTCGGTGACACTACTACTGCAGTGTATGTCAAGTCGGTGTCACTACTACTGCAGTCCATGTCAAGTCGGTGTCACTACTACTGCAGTGTATGTCAAGTCACTGTCACTACTACTGCAATGTATGTCAAGTCAGTGTCACTACTACTGCAATGTATGTCAAGTCAGTGTCACTACTACTGCAGTGTATGTCAAGTCAGTGTCACTACTACTGCAGTGTATGTCAAGTCAGAGTCACTACTACTGAAGTGTATGTCAAGTCAGTGTCACTACTACTGCAATGTATGTCAAGTCAGTGTCACTACTACTGCAGTGTATGTCAAGTCAGTGTCACTACTACTGCAGTCCATGTCAAGTCGGTGTCACTACTACTGCAGTGTATGTCAAGTCAGTGTCACTACTACTGCAGTGTATGTCAAGTCAGTGTCACTACTACTGCAGTGTATGGCAAGTCAGTGTCACTACTACTGAAGTGTATGTCAAGTCAGGTTCACTATTACTGCAGTGTATGTCAAGTCAGTGTCACTACTACTGCAGTGTATGTCAAGTCAGTGTCACTACTACTGCAGTGTATGTCAAGTCAGTGTCACTACTACTGCAGTGTATGTCAAGTCAGTACCACTACTACTGCAGTGTATGTAAAGTCAGTGTCACTACTACTGCAGTGTATGTCAAGTCAGTGTCACTACTACGGCAGTGTATGTCAAGTCAGTGTCACTACTACTGCAGTGTATGTAAAGTCAGTGCCACTACTACTGCAGTGTATGTCAAGTCAGTGTCACTACTACTACAGTGTATGTCAAGTCAGTGTCACTACTACTGCAGTGTATGTCCAGTCAGTACCACTACTACTGCAGTGTATGTCATGTCAGTGTCACTACTACTGAAGTGTATGTCAAGTCAGTGCCACTACTACTGCAGTGTATGTCAAGTCAGTGCCACTACTACTGCAGTGTATGTCAAGTCAGTGTCACTACTACTGCAGTGTATGTCAAGTCAGTGTCACTACTACTGCAGTGTATATCAAGTCAGTGTCCCTACTACTGCAGTGTATGTCAAGTCAGTGTCACTACTACTGCAGTGTATGTCAAGTCAGTGCCACTACTACTGCAGTCCATGTCAAGTCGGTGTCACTACTACTGCAGTGTATGTCAAGTCAGTGTCACTACTACTGCAGTGTATGTCAAGTCAGTGTCACTACTACTGCAGTGTATATCAAGTCAGTGTCCCTACTACTGCAGTGTATGTCAAGTCAGTGTCACTACTACTGCAGTGTATGTCAAGTCGGTGCCACTACTACTGCAGTCCATGTCAAGTCGGTGTCAATACTACTGCAGTGTATGTCAAGTCAGTGTCACTACTACTGCAGTGTATGTCAAGTCAGTGTCACTACTACTGCAGTGTATATCAAGTCAGTGTCCCTACTACTGCAGTGTATGTCAAGTCAGTGTCACTACTACTGCAGTTTATGAACAAGTCAGTGTCACTACTACTGCAGTGTATGTCAAGACAGTGTCACTACTACTGCAGTGTATGTCAAGTCAGTGTCACTACTACTGAAGTGCATGTCTAGTCAGTGTCACTACTACTGCAGTGTATGTCAAGTCAGTGTCACTACAACTGCAGAGCATGTCAAGTCAGTGTCACTGCTACTGCAGTGTATGTCAAGTCAGTGCCACTACTACTGCAGTGTATGTCAAGTCAGTACCATTACTACTGCAGTGTATGTCAAGTCAGTGCCACTACTACTGAAGTGTATTCAAATCAGTGTCACTGCTACTGCAGTGTATGTCAAGTCAGTGTCATTACTACTGCAGTGTATGTCAAGTCAGTGTCACTACTACTGCAGTGCATGTCAAGTCGGTGTCACTACTACTGCAGTCCATGTCAAGTCGGTGTCACTACTACTGTAGTGTATGTCAAGTCACTGTCACTACTACTGCAGTGTATGTCAAGTCAGTTCCACTACTACTGAAGTGTATGTCAAGTCAGTGTCACTACTACTGCAGTCCATGTCAAGTCGGTGTCACTACTACTGCAGTGTATGTCTAGTCAGTGTCACTACTACTGCAGTGTATGTCAAGTCAGTGTCACTACTACTGAAGTGTATGTCAAGTCAGTGTCACTACTACTGCAGTTTATGTCAAGTCAGTGTCACTACTACTGCAGTGTATGTCAAGACAGTGTGACTACTACTGCAGTGTATGTCAAGTCAGTGTGACTACTACTGAAGTGTATGTCAAGTCAGTGTCACTACTACTGCAGTGTATGTCAAGTTAGTGCCACTACTACTGCAGTGTATGTCAAGTCAGTGTCACTACTACTGCACTGTATGTCAAGTCAGTGTCACTACTACTGCAGTGTATGTCAAGTCAGTGTGACTACTACTGAAGTGTATGTCAAGCCAGTGTCACTACTACTGCAGTGTATGTCAAGTCAGTGCCACTACTACTGCAGTGTATGTCAAGTCAGTACCACTACTACTGCAGTGTATGTCAAGTCAGTGTCACTACTACTGAAGTGTATGTGAAGTCAGTGTCACTACTACTGCAGTTTATGTCAAGTCAGTGTCACTACTACTGCAGTGTATGTCAAGACAGTGTCACTACTACTGCAGTGTATGTCAAGTCAGTGTGACTACTACTGAAGTGTATGTCAATTCAGTGTCACTACTACTGCAGTGTATGTCAGGTCAGTGCCACTACTACTGCAGTGTATGTCAAGTCAGTGTCACTACTACTGCAGTTTATGTCAAGTCAGTGTAACTACTACTGCAGTGTATGTCAAGACAGTGTCACTACTACTGCAGTGTATGTCAAGTCAGTGTGACTACTACTGAAGTGTATGTCAATTCAGTGTCACTACTACTGCAGTGTATGTCAAGTCAGTGTCACTACTACTGCAGTGTATGTCAAGTAAGTTCTACTACTACTGCAGTACATGTCAAGTCAGTGTCACTACTACTGAAGTGTATGTCAAGTCAGTGTCACTACTACTGCAGTGTATGTCAAGTCAGTGTCACTACTACTGCAGTGTATGTCAAGTAAGTTCCACTACTACTGCAGTACATGTCAAGTCAGTGTCACTACTACTGAAGTGTATGTCAAGTCAGTGTCACTACTACTGCAGTGTATGTCAAGTCAGTGTCACTACTACTGCAGTGTATGTCAAGTCAGTGTGACTACAACTGCGGAGCATGTCAAGTCAGTGTCACTACTACTGCAGTGTATGTCAAGTCAGTGTGACTACTACTGAAGTGTATGTCAAGTCAGTGTCACTACTACTGCAGTGTATGTCAAGTCAGTGCCACTACCACTGCACTGTATGTCAAGTCAGTGTCACTACTACTGCACTGTATGTCAAGTCAGTGTCACTACTACTGAAGTGCATGTCTAGTCAGTGTCACTACTACTGCAGTGTATGTCAAGTCAGTGTCACTACTACTGCAGTACATGTCAAGACAGTGTCACTACTACTGAAGTGCATGTCAAGTCAGTGCCACTACTAATGCAGTGCATGTCAAGTCAGTGCCACTACTACTGCAGTGCATGTCAAGTCAGTGCCTCTACTACTGCAGTGCATGTCAAGTCAGTGCCACTACTACTGCAGTGCATGTCAAGTCAGTGTCACTACTACTGCAGTGTATGTCAAGTCCTTGTCACTACTACTGCAGTGCATGTCAAGTCAGTGTCACTACTACTGCAGTGCATGTCAAGTCAGTTCCACTACTACTGCAGTGTATGTCAAGTCAGTGCCACTACTACTGCAGTGTATGTCAAGTCAGTGTCACTACTACTGAAGTGCATGTCTAGTCAGTGTCACTACTACTGCAGTGTATGTCAAGTCAGTGTCACTACTACTGCAGTGCATGTCAAGTCAGTCTCACTACTACTGCAGTGTATGTCAAGTCAGTGTCACTACTACTGCAGTACATGTCAAGTCAGTGTCACTACCACTGAAGTGTATGTCAAGTCAGTGCCACTACTACTGCAGTGCATGTCAAGTCAGTGCCTTTACTACTGCAGTGTATGTCAAGTCAGTGCCACTACTACTGCAGTGTATGTCAAGTCAGTGTCACTACTACTGCAGTGCATGTCAAGTCAGTGTCACTACTACTGCAGTGTATGTCAAGTCAGTGTCACTACTACTGCAGTGCATGTCAAGTCAGTGTCACTACTACTGCAGTGTATGTCAAGTCAGTGCCACTACTACTGCAGTGTATGTCAAGTCAGTCCCACTACTACTGCATTGTATGTCAAGTCAGTGTCACTACTACTGCAGTGTATGTCAAGTCAGTGTCACTACTACTGCAGTGTATGTCAAGTCAGTGCCACTACTACTGCAGTGTATGTCAAGTCAGTCCCACTACTACTGCATTGTATGTCAAGTCAGTGTCACTACTACTGCAGTGTATGTCAAGTCAGTGTCACTACTACTGCAGTGTATGTCAAGTCAGTGCCACTACTACTGCAGTGTATGTCAAGTCAGTGTCACTACTACTGCATTGTATGTCAAGTCAGTGTCACTACTACTGCAGTGTATGTCAAGTCAGTGTCACTAATACTGCAGTGTATGTCAAGTCAGTGCCACTACTACTGCAGTGTATGTCAAGTCACTGTCACTACTACTGCAGTGCATGTCAAGTCAGTGTCACTACTACTGCAGTGCATGTCAAGTCAGTGCCACTACTAATGCAGTGCATGTCAAGTCATTGTCACTACTACTGCAGTGTATGTCGAGTCAGTGCCACTACTACTGCAGTGTATGTCAAGTCAGTGTCACTAATACTGCATTGTATGTCAAGTCAGTGTCACTACAACTGCAGTGCATGTCAAGTCATTGTCACTACTACTGCAGTGTATGCCAAGTCAGTGTCACTACTACTGCAGTGTATGTGAAGTCAGTGTCACTACTACTGCAGTGTATGTCAAGTCAGTGTCACTACTACTGCAGTGTATGTGAAGTCAGTGTCACTACTACTGCATTGTATGTGAAGTCAGTGTCACTACTACTGCAGTACATGTCAAGTCATTGTCACTACTACTGCAGTGTATGTCCAGTCAGTGTCACTGCTACTGCAGTGTATGTCAAGTCAGTGCCACTACTACTGCAGTGTATGTCAAGTCAGTGTCACTACTACTGCAGTGTATGTCAAGTCAGTGTCACTACTACTGCACTGAATGTCAAGTCAGTGTCACCACTACTGCAGTTTATGTCAAGTCAGTGCCACTACTACTGCAGTGCATGTCAAGTCAGTGTCACTACTACTGCAGTGTATGTAAAGTCAGTGTCACCACTACTGCAGTTTATGTCAAGTCAGTGCCACTACTACTGCAGTGTATGTCAAGTCAGTGTCACTACTACTGCACTGTATGTCAAGTCAGTGTCACTACTACTGAAGTGTATGTCAAGTCGGTGTTACTACTACTGAAGTGTATGTCAAGTCAGTACCACTACTACTGAAGTGTATGTCAAGTCGGTGTTACTACTACTGAAGTGTATGTCAAGTCAGTATCACTACTACTGCAGTCCATGTCAAGTCGGTGTCACTACTACTGCAGTGTATGTCAAGTCAGTGCCACTACTACTGCAGTGTATGTCAAGTCAGTGTCACTACTACTGCACTGAATGTCAAGTCAGTGTCATTACTACTGCAGTGTATGTCAAGTCAGTGTCACTACTACTGCAGTGCATGTCAAGTCGGTGTCACTACTACTGCAGTCCATGTCAAGTCGGTGTCACTACTACTGCAGTGTATGTCAAGTCAGTTCCACTACTACTGAAGTGTATGTCAAGTCAGTGTCACTACTACTGCAGTCCATGTCAAGTCGGTGTCACTACTACTGCAGTGTATGTCAAGTCAGTGTCACTACTACTGCAGTGTATGTCAAGTCAGTGCCACTACTACTGCAGTGTATGTCAAGTCAGTACCACTACTACTGCAGTGTATGTCAAGTCAGTGTCACTACTACTGAAGTGTATGTCAAGTCAGTGTCACTACTACTGCAGTTTATGTCAAGTCAGTGTCACTACTACTGCAGTGTATGTCAAGACAGTGTCACTACTACTGCAGTGTATGTCAAGTCAGTGTCACTACTACTGCAGTGTATGTCAAGTAAGTTCCACTACTACTGAAGTGTATGTCAATTCAGTGTCACTACTACTGCAGTGTATGTCAGGTCAGTGCCACTACTACTTCAGTGTATGTCAAGTCAGTGCCACTACTACTGCAGTGTATGTCAAGTCAGTGTCACTACTACTGCAGTGTATGTCAAGTAAGTTCCACTACTACTGCAGTACATGTCAAGTCAGTGTCACTACTACTGAAGTGTATGTCAAGTCAGTGTCACTACTACTGCAGTGTATGTCAAGTCAGTGTCACTACTACTGCAGTGTATGTCAAGTAAGTTCCACTACTACTGCAGTACATGTCAAGTCAGTGTCACTACTACTGAAGTGTATGTCAAGTCAGTGTCACTACTACTGCAGTACATGTCAAGTCAGTGTCACTACTACTGCAGTGTATGTCAAGTCAGTGTCACTACTACTGAAGTGTATGTCAAATCAGTGTCACTACTACTGCAGTGTATGTCAAGTCAGTGCCACTACCACTGCAGTGTATGTCAAGTCAGTGTCACTACTATTGCACTGTATGTCAAGTCAGTGTCACTACTACTGCACTGTATGTCAAGTCAGTGTCACTACTACTGAAGTGCATGTCTAGTCAGTGTCACTACTACTGCAGTGTATGTCAATTCAGTGTCACTACTACTGCAGTGCATGTCAAGTCAGTCTCACTACTACTGCAGTGTATGTCAAGTCAGTGTCACTACTACTGCAGTACATGTCAAGACAGTGTCACTACTACTGAAGTGCATGTCAAGTCAGTGCCACTACTAATGCAGTGCATGTCAAGTCAGTGCCACTACTACTGCAGTGCATGTCAAGTCAGTGCCTCTACTACTGCAGTGCCTGTCAAGTCAGTGCCACTACTACTGCAGTGCATGTCAAGTCAGTGTCACTACTACTGCAGTGTATGTCAAGTCAGTGTCACTACTACTGCAGTGTATGTCAAGTCAGTGTCACTACAACTGCAGAGCATGTCAAGTCAGTACCACTACTACTGCAGTGTATGTCAAGTCAGTGTCACTACTACTGCAGTGTATGTCAAGTCAGTGCCACTACTACTTCAGTGTATGTCAAGTCAGTGTCACTACTACTGAAGTGTATTCAAATCAGTGTCACTGCTACTGCAGTGTATGTCAAGTCAGTGTCACTACTACTGCAGTGTATGTCAAGTCAGTGTCACTACTACTGCAGTGTATGTCAAGTCAGTGTCACTACTACTGCAGTGTATGTCAAGTCAGTACCACTACTACTGAAGTGTATTTTTATGTCGGTGTCACTACTACTGCAGTCCATGTCAAGTCGGTGTCACTACTACTGCAGTGTATGTCAAGTCGGTGTCACTACTACTGCAGTCCATGTCAAGTCGGTGTCACTACTACTGCAGTGTATGTCAAGTCAGTGCCACTACTACTTCAGTGTATGTCAAGTCAGTGTCACTACTACAGAAGTGTATTCAAATCAGTGTCACTACTACTGCAGTGTATGTAAAGTCAGTGTCACTACAACTGCAGTGAATGTCAAGTCAGTGTCACTACTACTGCAGTTTATGTCAAGTCAGTGTCACTACTACTGCAGTGTATGTCAAGTCTGTGTCACTACTATTGCAGTGTATGTCAAGTCAGTACCACTACTACTGCAGTGTATGTCAAGTCTGTGTCACTACTATTGCAGTGTATGTCAAGTCAGTACCACTACTACTGCAGTGTATGTCAAGTCGGTGTCACTACTACTGCAGTCCATGTCAAGTCGGTGTCACTACTACTGCAGTGTATGTCAAGTCAGTGCCACTACTACTGCAGTGTATGTCAAGTCAGTGTCACTACTACTGCAGTGTATGTCAAGTCAGTGTCACTACTACTGAAGTGTATGTCAAGTCAGTATCACTACTACTGCAGTGTATGTCAAGTCAGTGTCACTACTACTGCAGTGTATGTCAAGTCAGTGCCACTACTACTGCAGTGTATGTCAAGTCAGTGTCACTACTACTGCAGTGTATGTCAAGTCGGTGTCACTACTACTGCAGTCCATGTCAAGTCGGTGACACTACTACTGCAGTGTATGTCAAGTCGGTGTCACTACTACTGCAGTCCATGTCAAGTCGGTGTCACTACTACTGCAGTGTATGTCAAGTCACTGTCACTACTACTGCAGTGTATGTCAAGTCAGTACCTCTACTACTGAAGTGTATGTCAAGTCAGTGTCACTACTGCTGCAGTCCATGTCAAGTCGGTGTCACTACTACTGCAGTGTATGTCAATTCAGTGTCACTACTACTGCAGTGTGTGTCAAGTCAGTGTCACTACTACTGCAGTGTATTGCAAGTCAGTGTGACTACTACTGAAGTGTATGTCAAGTCAGTGTCACTACTACTGCAGTGTATGTCAAGTCAGTTCCACTACTACTGCAGTACATGTCAAGTCAGTGTTACTACTACTGAAGTGTATGTCAAGTCAGTGTCACTACTACTGCAGTGCATGTCAAGTCAGTGCCACTACTACTGCAGTGTATGTCAAGTCAGTGTCACTACTACTGCAGTTATATGTCAAGTCAGTGTCACTACTACTGCAGTGTATGTCAAGTCAGTGTCACTACTACTGCAGTGTATGTCAAGTCAGTGTCACTACTACTGCAGTGTATGTCAATCAGTGCCACTACTACTGCAGTACATGTCAAGTCAGTGTCACTACTACTGAAGTATATGTCAAGTCAGTGCCACTACTACTGCAGTGCATGTGAAGTCAGTGCCACTACTACTGCAGTGTATGTCAAGTCAGTGTCACTACTACTGCAGTGTATGTCAAGTCAGTGCCACTACTACTGCAGTGTATGTCAAGTCAGTGTCACTACAACTGCAGTGCATGTCAAGTCAGTGTCACTACTACTGTAATGTATGTCAAGTCAGTGTCACTACTACTGCAGTTATATGTCAAGTCAGTGTCACTACTACTGCAGTGTATGTCAAGTCAGTGTCACTACTACTGCAGTGTATGTCAAGTCAGTGTCACTACTACTGCAGTGTATGTCAAGTCAGTGTCACTACTACTGCAGTGTATGTCAATCAGTGCCACTACTACTGCAGTACATGTCAAGTCAGTGTCACTACTACTGAAGTATATGTCAAGTCAGTGTCACTACTACTGCAGTTATATGTCAAGTCAGTGTCACTACTACTGCAGTGTATGTCAAGTCAGTGTCACTACTACTGCAGTGTATGTCAAGTCAGTGTCACTACTACTGCAGTGCATGTCAATCAGTGCCACTACTACTGCAGTACATGTCAAGTCAGTGTCACTACTACTGAAGTATATGTCAAGTCAGTGCCACTACTACTGCAGTGCATGTCAAGTCAGTGTCACTACTACTGTAATGTATGTCAAGTCAGTGTCACTACTACTGCAGTGTATGTCAAGTCAGTGCCACTACTACTGCAGTGTATGTCAAGTCAGTGTCACTACTACTGAAGTGTATGTCAAGTCAGTGTCACTACTACTGCAGTGTATGTCAAGTCAGTGTCACTACTACTGCAGTGTATGTCAAGTCAGTACCACTACTACTGAAGTGTATTTTTAAGTCGGTGTCACTACTACTGCAGTGTATGTCAAGTCTGTGTCACTACTATTGCAGTGTATGTCTAGTCAGTTCCACTACTACTGAATTGTATGTCAAGTCGGTGTCACTACTACTGCAGTCCATGTCAAGTCGGTGTCACTACTACTGCTGTGTATGTCAAGTCAGTGCCACTACTACTGCAGTGTATGTCAAGTCAGTGTCACTACTACTGAAGTGTATGTCAAGTCAGCGTCACTACTACTGAAGTGTATGTCAAGTCAGTAACACTACTACTGCAGTGTATGTCAAGTCAGTGTCACTACTACTGCAGTGCATGTCAAGTCGGTGTCACTACTACTGCAGTACATGTCAAGTCAGCGTCACTACTACTGAAGTGTATGTCAAGTCAGCGTCACTACTACTGCAGTCCATGTCAAGTCGGTGTCACTACTACTGCAGTCCATGTCAAGTCAGTGTCACTACTACTGCAGTGTATATCAAGTCACTGTCACTACTACTGCAGTGTATGTCAAGTCGGTGTCACTACTACTGCAGTGTATGTCAAGTCACTGTCACTACTACTGCAGTGTATGTCAAGTCAGTACCACAACTACTGAAGTGTATGTCAAGTCGGTGTCACTACTACTGCAGTGTATGTCAAGTCGGTGTCACTACTACTGAAGTGTATGTCAAGTCACTGTCACTACTACTGCAGTGTATGTCAAGTCAGTACCACAACTACTGAAGTGTATGTCAAGTCGGTGTCACTACTACTGCAGTCCATGTCAAGTCGGCGTCACTACTACTGCAGTGTATGTCAAGTCGGTGTCACTACTACTGCAGTCCATGTCAAGTCGGTGACACTACTACTGAAGTGTATGTCAAGTCGGTGTCACTACTACTGCAGTGTATGTCAAGTCAGTGTCACTACTACTGCAGTGTATGGCAAGTCAGTGTCACTACTACTGAAGTGTATGTCAAGTCAGGTTCACTATTACTGCAGTGTATGTCAAGTCAGTGTCACTACTACTGCAGTGTATGTCAAGTCAGTGTCACTACTACTGAAGTGTATGTCAAGTCAGTTCCTCTACTACTGCAGTGTATGTCAAATCAGTGTCACTACTACGGCAGTGTATGTCAAGTCAGTGTCACTACTACTGCAGTGTATGTAAAGTCAGTGCCACTACTACTGCAGTGTATGTCAAGTCAGTGTCACTACTACTACAGTGTATGTCAAGTCAGTGTCACTACTATTGCAGTGTATGTAAAGTCAGTACCACTACTACTGCAGTGTATGTCATGTCAGTGTCACTACTACTGAAGTGTATGTCAAGTCAGTGCCACTACTACTGCAGTGTATGTCAAGTCAGTGCCACTACTACTGCAGTGTATGTCAAGTCAGTGCCACTACTACTGCAGTGTATGTCAAGTCAGTGTCACTACTACTGCAGTGTATATCAAGTCAGTGTCCCTACTACTGCAGTGCATGTCAAGTCAGTGTCACTACTACTGCAGTGTATGTCAAGTCAGTGTCACTACTACTGCAGTGTATGTCAAGTCAGTGCCACTACTACTGCAGTCCATGTCAAGTCGGTGTCACTACTATTGCAGTGTATGTCAAGTCAGTGTCACTACTACTGCAGTGTATGTCAAGTCAGTGTCACTACTACTGCAGTACATGTCAAGTCAGTGTCTCTACTACTGAAGTGTATGTCAAGTCAGTGTCACTACTACTGCAGTGTATGTCAAGTCAGTGTGACTACTACTGAAGTGTATGTCAAGTCAGTGTCACTACTACTGCAGTGTATGTCAAGTCAGTGCCACTACTACTGCAGTGTATGTCAAGTCAGTGTCACTACTACTGCACTGTATGTCAAGTCAGTGACACTACTACTGCAGTACATGTCAAGTCAGTGTCACTACTACTGCAGTGTATGTCAAGTCAGTACCACTACTACTGCTGTGTATGTCAAGTCAGTGTCACTACTACTGCAGTACATGTCAAGTCAGTGTCACTCCTACTGAAGTGTATGTCAAGTCAGTGCCACTACTACTGCAGTGCATGTCAAGTCAGTGCCACTACTACTGCAGTGTATGTCAAGTCAGTGCCTCTACTACTGCAGTGTATGTCAAGTCAGTGTCACTACTACTGCACTGTATGTCAAGTCAGTGCCACTACTACTGCAGTGTATGTCAAGTCAGTGTCACTACTATTGAAGTGTATGTCAAGACAGTGTCACTACTACTGCAGTGTATGTCAAGTCAGGTGACTACTACTGACGTGTATGTCAATTCAGTGTCACTACTACTGCAGTGTATGTCAAGTCAGTGTCACAACTACTGCACTGTATGTCAAGTCAGTGTCACTACTACTGCAGTGTATTGCAAGTCAGTGTGACTACTACTGAAGTGTATGTCAAGTCAGTGTCACTACTACTGCAGTGTATGTCAAGTCAGTTCCACTACTACTGCAGTACATGTCAAGTCAGTGTTACTACTACTGAAGTGTATGTCAAGTCAGTGTCACTACTACTGCAGTGCATGTCAGGTCAGTGCCACTACTACTGCAGTGTATGTCAAGTCAGTGTCACTACTACTGCAGTTATATGTCAAGTCAGTGTCACTACTACTGCAGTGTATGTCAAGTCAGTGTCACTACTACTGCAGTGTATGTCAAGTCAGTGTCACTACTACTGCAGTGCATGTCAATCAGTGCCACTACTACTGCAGTACATGTCAAGTCAGTGTCACTACTACTGAAGTATATGTCAAGTCAGTGCCACTACTACTGCAGTGCATGTCAAGTCAGTGCCACTACTACTGCAGTGTATGTCAAGTCAGTGTCACTACTACTGCAGTGTATGTCAAGTCAGTGCCACTACTACTGCAGTGTATGTCAAGTCAGTGTCACTACAACTGCAGTGCATGTCAAGTCAGTGTCACTACTACTGTAATGTATGTCAAGTCAGTGTCACTACTACTGCAGTGCATGTCAAGTCAGTGTCACTACTACTGCAGTGTATGTCAAGTCAGTGTCACTACAACTGCAGAGCATGTCAAGTCAGTGTCACTGCTACTGCAGTGTATGTCAAGTCAGTACCACTACTACTGCAGTGTATGTCAAGTCAGTGTCACTACTACTGCAGTGTATGTCAAGTCAGTGCCACTACTACTGCAGTGTATGTCAATTCAGTGTCACTACTACTGAAGTGTATGTCAAGTCAGTGTCACTACTACTGCAGTGTATGTCAAGTCAGTGTCACTACTACTGCAGTGTATGTCAAGTCAGTGCCACTACTACTGCAGTGTATGTCAAGTCTGTGTCACTACTACTGCAGTACATGTCAAGTCAGTGCCACTACTACTGCAGTGTATGTCAAGTCAGTGTCACTACTACTGCAGTGTATGTCAAGTCAGTGCCACTACTACTGCAGTGTATGTCTAGTCAGTACCACTACTACTGAATTGTATGTCAAGTCGGTGTCACTACTACTGCAGTCCATGTCAAGTCGGTGTCACTACTACTGCAGTGTATGTCAAGTCAGTGCCACTACTACTGCAGTGTATGTCAAGTCAGTGTCACTACTACTGAAGTGTATGTCAAGTCAGCGTCACTACTACTGAAGTGTATGTCAAGTCAGTAACACTACTACTGCAGTGTATGTCAAGTCAGTGTCACTACTACTGCAGTGCATGTCAAGTCGGTGTCACTACTACTGCAGTACATGTCAAGTCAGCGTCACTACTACTGAAGTGTATGTCAAGTCGGTGTCACTACTACTGCAGTCCATGTCAAGTCGGTGTCACTACTACTGCAGTCCATGTCAAGTCGGTGTCACTACTACTGCAGTGTATGTCAAGTCACTGTCACTACTACTGCAGTGTATGTCAAGTCAGTACCACTACTACTGAAGTGTATGTCAAGTCGGTGTCACTACTACTGCAGTCCATGTCAAGTCGGTGTCACTACTACTGCAGTGTATGTCAAGTCGGTGTCACTACTATTGCAGTCCATGTCAAGTCGGTGACACTACTACTGCAGTGTATGTCAAGTCAGTGTCACTATTACTGCAGTCCATGTCAAGTCGGTGTCACTACTACTGCAGTGTATGTCAAGTCACTGTCACTACTACTGCAGTGTATGTCAAGTCAGTACCACTACTACTGAAGTGTATGTCAAGTCGGTGTCACTACTACTGCAGTCCATGTCAAGTCAGTGTCACTACTACTGCAGTCCATGTCAAGTCAGTGTCACTACTACTGCAATGTATGTCAAGTCAGTGTCACTACTACTGCAGTGTATGTCAAGTCAGTGTCACTACTACTGCAGTCCATGTCAAGTCGGTGTCACTACTACTGCAGTGTATGTCAAGTCAGTGTCACTTCTACTGCAGTGTATGTCAAGTCAGTGTCACTACTACTGCAGTGTATGGCAAGTCAGTGTCACTACTACTGAAGTGTATGTCAAGTCAGGTTCACTATTACTGCAGTGTATGTCAAGTCAGTGTCACTACTACTGCAGTGTATGTCAAGTCAGTGTCACTACTACTGCAGTGTATTTCAAGTCAGTGTCACTACTACGGCAGTGTATGTCAAGTCAGTGTCACTACTACTGCAGTGTATGTAAAGTCAGTGCCACTACTACTGCAGTGTATGTCAAGTCAGTGTCACTACTACTACAGTGTATGTCAAGTCAGTGTCACTACTATTGCAGTGTATGTCAAGTCAGTACCACTACTACTGCAGTGTATGTCATGTCAGTGTCACTAATACTGAAGTGTATGTCAAGTCAGTGCCACTACTACTGCAGTGTATGTCAAGTCAGTGCCACTACTACTGCAGTGTATGTCAAGTCAGTGTCACTACTACTGCAGTGTATGTCAAGTCAGTGTCACTACTACTGCAGTTATATGTCAAGTCAGTGTCACTACTACTGCAGTGTATGTCAAGTCAGTGTCACTACTACTGCAGTGTATGTCAAGTCAGTGTCACTACTACTGCAGTGCATGTCAATCAGTGCCACTACTACTGCAGTACATGTCAAGTCAGTGTCACTACTACTGAAGTATATGTCAAGTCAGTGCCACTACTACTGCAGTGCATGTCAAGTCAGTGCCACTACTACTGCAGTGTATGTCAAGTCAGTGTCACTACTACTGCAGTGTATGTCAAGTCAGTGCCACTACTACTGCAGTGTATGTCAAGTCAGTGTCACTACAACTGCAGTGCATGTCAAGTCAGTGTCACTACTACTGTAATGTATGTCAACTCAGTGTCACTACTACTGCAGTGCATGTCAAGTCAGTGTCACTACTACTGCAGTGTATGTCAAGTCAGTGTCACTACAACTGCAGAGCATGTCAAGTCAGTGTCACTGCTACTGCAGTGTATGTCAAGTCAGTACCACTACTACTGCAGTGTATGTCAAGTCAGTGTCACTACTACTGCAGTGTATGTCAAGTCAGTGCCACTACTACTGCAGTGTATGTCAAGTCAGTGTCACTACTACTGAAGTGTATGTCAAGTCAGTGTCACTACTACTGCAGTGTATGTCAAGTCAGTGTCACTACTACTGCAGTGTATGTCAAGTCAGTGTCACTACTACTGCAGTACATGTCAAGTCAGTGTCTCTACTACTGAAGTGTATGTCAAGTCAGTGTCACTACTACTGCAGTGTATGTCAAGTCAGTGTGACTACTACTGAAGTGTATGTCAAGTCAGTGTCACTACTACTGCAGTGTATGTCAAGTCAGTGCCACTACTACTGCAGTGTATGTCAAGTCAGTGTCACTACTACTGCACTGTATGTCAAGTCAGTGACACTACTACTGCAGTACATGTCAAGTCAGTGTCACTACTACTGCAGTGTATGTCAAGTCAGTACCACTACTACTGCTGTGTATGTCAAGTCAGTGTCACTACTACTGCAGTACATGTCAAGTCAGTGTCACTCCTACTGAAGTGTATGTCAAGTCAGTGCCACTACTACTGCAGTGCATGTCAAGTCAGTGCCACTACTACTGCAGTGTATGTCAAGTCAGTGCCTCTACTACTGCAGTGTATGTCAAGTCAGTGTCACTACTACTGCACTGTATGTCAAGTCAGTGCCACTACTACTGCAGTGTATGTCAAGTCAGTGTCACTACTATTGAAGTGTATGTCAAGACAGTGTCACCACTACTGCAGTGTATGTCAAGTCAGGTGACTACTACTGACGTGTATGTCAATTCAGTGTCACTACTACTGCAGTGTATGTCAAGTCAGTGTCACAACTACTGCACTGTATGT
The DNA here is from genome assembly GCA_964016885.1 of Eledone cirrhosa. Classification (NCBI taxonomy): domain Eukaryota; kingdom Metazoa; phylum Mollusca; class Cephalopoda; order Octopoda; family Eledonidae; genus Eledone; species Eledone cirrhosa. The sequence continues at coordinate 2,577,336 of OZ024756.1, forward strand.
CAAGTCAGTGTCACTACTACTGCAGTGTATTGCAAGTCAGTGTGACTACTACTGAAGTGTATGTCAAGTCAGTGTCACTACTACTGCAGTGTATGTCAAGTCAGTTCCACTACTACTGCAGTACATGTCAAGTCAGTGTTACTACTACTGAAGTGTATGTCAAGTCAGTGTCACTACTACTGCAGTGCATGTCAGGTCAGTGCCACTACTACTGCAGTGTATGTCAAGTCAGTGTCACTACTACTGCAGTTATATGTCAAGTCAGTGTCACTACTACTGCAGTGTATGTCAAGTCAGTGTCACTACTACTGCAGTGTATGTCAAGTCAGTGTCACTACTACTGCAGTGCATGTCAATCAGTGCCACTACTACTGCAGTACATGTCAAGTCAGTGTCACTACTAATGAAGTATATGTCAAGTCAGTGCCACTACTACTGCAGTGCATGTCAAGTCAGTGCCACTACTACTGCAGTGTATGTCAAGTCAGTGTCACTACTACTGCAGTGTATGTCAAGTCAGTGCCACTACTACTGCAGTGTATGTCAAGTCAGTGTCACTACAACTGCAGTGCATGTCAAGTCAGTGTCACTACTACTGTAATGTATGTCAAGTCAGTGTCACTACTACTGCAGTGCATGTCAAGTCAGTGTCACTACTACTGCAGTGTATGTCAAGTCAGTGTCACTACAACTGCAGAGCATGTCAAGTCAGTGTCACTGCTACTGCAGTGTATGTCAAGTCAGTACCACTACTACTGCAGTGTATGTCAAGTCAGTGTCACTACTACTGCAGTGTATGTCAAGTCAGTGCCACTACTACTGCAGTGTATGTCAAGTCAGTGTCACTACTACTGAAGTGTATGTCAAGTCAGTGTCACTACTACTGCAGTGTATGTCAAGTCAGTGTCACTACTACTGCAGTGTATGTCAAGTCAGTGCCACTACTACTGCAGTGTATGTCAAGTCTGTGTCACTACTACTGCAGTACATGTCAAGTCAGTGCCACTACTACTGCAGTGTATGTCAAGTCAGTGTCACTACTACTGCAGTGTATGTCAAGTCAGTGCCACTACTACTGCAGTGTATGTCTAGTCAGTACCACTACTACTGAATTGTATGTCAAGTCGGTGTCACTACTACTGCAGTCCATGTCAAGTCGGTGTCACTACTACTGCAGTGTATGTCAAGTCAGTGCCACTACTACTGCAGTGTATGTCAAGTCAGTGTCACTACTACTGAAGTGTATGTCAAGTCAGCGTCACTACTACTGAAGTGTATGTCAAGTCAGTAACACTACTACTGCAGTGTATGTCAAGTCAGTGTCACTACTACTGCAGTGCATGTCAAGTCGGTGTCACTACTACTGCAGTACATGTCAAGTCAGCGTCACTACTACAGAAGTGTATGTCAAGTCGGTGTCACTACTACTGCAGTCCATGTCAAGTCGGTGTCACTACTACTGCAGTCCATGTCAAGTCGGTGTCACTACTACTGCAGTGTATGTCAAGTCACTGTCACTACTACTGCAGTGTATGTCAAGTCAGTACCACTACTACTGAAGTGTATGTCAAGTCGGTGTCACTACTACTGCAGTCCATGTCAAGTCGGTGTCACTACTACTGCAGTGTATGTCAAGTCGGTGTCACTACTACTGCAGTCCATGTCAAGTCGGTGACACTACTACTGCAGTGTATGTCAAGTCAGTGTCACTATTACTGCAGTCCATGTCAAGTCGGTGTCACTACTACTGCAGTGTATGTCAAGTCACTGTCACTACTACTGCAGTGTATGTCAAGTCAGTACCACTACTACTGAAGTGTATGTCAAGTCGGTGTCACTACTACTGCAGTCCATGTCAAGTCAGTGTCACTACTACTGCAGTCCATGTCAAGTCAGTGTCACTACTACTGCAATGTATGTCAAGTCAGTGTCACTACTACTGAAGTGTATGTCAAGTCAGTGTCACTACTACTGCAGTCCATGTCAAGTCGGTGTCACTACTACTGCAGTGTATGTCAAGTCAGTGTCACTTCTACTGCAGTGTATGTCAAGTCAGTGTCACTACTACTGCAGTGTATGGCAAGTCAGTGTCACTACTACTGAAGTGTATGTCAAGTCAGGTTCACTATTACTGCAGTGTATGTCAAGTCAGTGTCACTACTACTGCAGTGTATGTCAAGTCAGTGTCACTACTACTGCAGTGTATGTCAAGTCAGTGTCACTACTACGGCAGTGTATGTCAAGTCAGTGTCACTACTACTGCAGTGTATGTAAAGTCAGTGCCACTACTACTGCAGTGTATGTCAAGTCAGTGTCACTACTACTACAGTGTATGTCAAGTCAGTGTCACTACTATTGCAGTGTATGTCAAGTCAGTACCACTACTACTGCAGTGTATGTCATGTCAGTGTCACTAATACTGAAGTGTATGTCAAGTCAGTGCCACTACTACTGCAGTGTATGTCAAGTCAGTGCCACTACTACTGCAGTGTATGTCAAGTCAGTGTCACTACTACTGCAGTGTATGTCAAGTCAGTGTCACTACTACTGCAGTTATATGTCAAGTCAGTGTCACTACTACTGCAGTGTATGTCAAGTCAGTGTCACTACTACTGCAGTGTATGTCAAGTCAGTGTCACTACTACTGCAGTGCATGTCAATCAGTGCCACTACTACTGCAGTACATGTCAAGTCAGTGTCACTACTACTGAAGTATATGTCAAGTCAGTGCCACTACTACTGCAGTGCATGTCAAGTCAGTGCCACTACTACTGCAGTGTATGTCAAGTCAGTGTCACTACTACTGCAGTGTATGTCAAGTCAGTGCCACTACTACTGCAGTGTATGTCAAGTCAGTGTCACTACAACTGCAGTGCATGTCAAGTCAGTGTCACTACTACTGTAATGTATGTCAACTCAGTGTCACTACTACTGCAGTGCATGTCAAGTCAGTGTCACTACTACTGCAGTGTATGTCAAGTCAGTGTCACTACAACTGCAGAGCATGTCAAGTCAGTGTCACTGCTACTGCAGTGTATGTCAAGTCAGTACCACTACTACTGCAGTGTATGTCAAGTCAGTGCCACTACTACTGCAGTGTATGTCAAGTCAGTGCCACTACTACTGCAGTGTATGTCAAGTCAGTGTCACTACTACTGAAGTGTATGTCAAGTCAGTGTCACTACTACTGCAGTGTATGTCAAGTCAGTGTCACTACTACTGCAGTGTATGTCAAGTCAGTGCCACTACTACTGCAGTGTATGTCAAGTCTGTGTCACTACTACTGCAGTACATGTCAAGTCAGTGCCACTACTACTGCAGTGTATGTCAAGTCAGTGTCACTACTACTGCAGTGTATGTCAAGTCAGTGCCACTACTACTGCAGTGTATGTCAAGTCAGTGTCACTACTACTGAAGTGTATGTCAAGTCAGCGTCACTACTACTGAAGTGTATGTCAAGTCAGTAACACTACTACTGCAGTGTATGTCAAGTCAGTGTCACTACTACTGCAGTGCATGTCAAGTCGGTGTCACTACTACTGCAGTACATGTCAAGTCAGCGTCACTACTACTGAAGTGTATGTCAAGTCGGTGTCACTACTACTGCAGTCCATGTCAAGTCGGTGTCACTACTACTGCAGTCCATGTCAAGTCGGTGTCACTACTACTGCAGTGTATGTCAAGTCACTGTCACTACTACTGCAGTGTATGTCAAGTCAGTACCACTACTACTGAAGTGTATGTCAAGTCGGTGTCACTACTACTGCAGTCCATGTCAAGTCGGTGTCACTACTACTGCAGTGTATGTCAAGTCGGTGTCACTACTACTGCAGTCCATGTCAAGTCGGTGACACTACTACTGCAGTGTATGTCAAGTCGGTGTCACTATTACTGCAGTCCATGTCAAGTCGGTGTCACTACTACTGCAGTGTATGTCAAGTCACTGTCACTACTACTGCAGTGTATGTCAAGTCAGTACCACTACTACTGAAGTGTATGTCAAGTCGGTGTCACTACTACTGCAGTCCATGTCAAGTCGGTGTCACTACTACTGCAGTCCATGTCAAGTCGGTGTCACTACTACTGCAATGTATGTCAAGTCAGTGTCACTACTACTGCAGTGTATGTCAAGTCAGTGTCACTACTACTGCAGTGTATGTCAAGTCAGTGTCACTACTACTGAAGTGTATGTCAAGTCAGTGTCACTACTACTGCAATGTATGTCAAGTCAGTGTCACTACTACTGCAGTGTATGTCAAGTCAGTGTCACTACTACTGCAGTCCATGTCAAGTCGGTGTCACTACTACTGCAGTGTATGTCAAGTCAGTGTCACTTCTACTGCAGTGTATGTCAAGTCAGTGTCACTACTACTGCAGTGTATGGCAAGTCAGTGTCACTACTACTGAAGTGTATGTCAAGTCAGGTTCACTATTACTGCAGTGTATGTCAAGTCAGTGTCACTACTACTGCAGTGTATGTCAAGTCAGTGTCACTACTACTGCAGTGTATGTCAAGTCAGTGTCACTACTACGGCAGTGTATGTCAAGTCAGTGTCACTACTACTGCAGTGTATGTAAAGTCAGTGCCACTACTACTGCAGTGTATGTCAAGTCAGTGTCACTACTACTGCAGTGTGTGTCAAGTCAGTGTCACTACTACTGAAGTGTATGTCAAGTCAGTGTCACTATTACTGCAATGTATGTCAAGTCAGTGTCACTACTACTGCAGTGTATGTCAAGTCAGTGTCACTACTACTGCAGTCCATGTCAAATCGGTGTCACTACTACTGCAGTGTATGTCAAGTCAGTGTCACTTCTACTGCAGTGTATGTCAAGTCAGTGTCACTACTACTGCAGTGTATGGCAAGTCAGTGTCACTACTACTGAAGTGTATGTCAAGTCAGGTTCACTATTACTGCAGTGTATGTCAAGTCAGTGTCACTACTACTGCAGTGTATGTCAAGTCAGTGTCACTACTACTGAAGTGTATGTCAAGTCAGTGCCTCTACTACTGCAGTGTATGTCAAATCAGTGTCACTACTACGGCAGTGTATGTCAAGTCAGTGTCACTACTACTGCAGTGTATGTAAAGTCAGTGCCACTACTACTGCAGTGTATGTCAAGTCAGTGTCACTACTACTACAGTGTATGTCAAGTCAGTGTCACTACTATTGCAGTGTATGTCAAGTCAGTACCACTACTACTGCAGTGTATGTCATGTCAGTGTCACTACTACTGAAGTGTATGTCAAGTCAGTGCCACTACTACTGCAGTGTATGTCAAGTCAGTGCCACTACTACTGCAGTGTATGTCAAGTCAGTGCCACTACTACTGCAGTGTATGTCAAGTCAGTGTCACTACTACTGCAGTGTATATCAAGTCAGTGTCCCTACTACTGCAGTGCATGTCAAGTCAGTGTCACTACTACTGCAGTGTATGTCAAGTCAGTGCCACTACTACTGCAGTCCATGTCAAGTCGGTGTCACTACTATTGCAGTGTATGTCAAGTCAGTACCACTACTACTGCAGTGTATGTCATGTCAGTGTCACTACTACTGAAGTGTATGTCAAGTCAGTGCCACTACTACTGCAGTGTATGTCAAGTCAGTGCCACTACTACTGCAGTGTATGTCAAGTCAGTGCCACTACTACTGCAGTGTATGTCAAGTCAGTGTCACTACTACTGCAGTGTATGTCAAGTCAGTGCCACTACTACTGCAGTCCATGTCAAGTCGGTGTCACTACTATTGCAGTGTATGTCAAGTCAGTGTCACTACTACTGCAGTGTATGTCAAGTCAGTGTCACTACTACTGCAGTACATGTCAAGTCAGTGTCTCTACTACTGAAGTGTATGTCAAGTCAGTGTCACTACTACTGCAGTGTATGTCAAGTCAGTGTGACTACTACTGAAGTGTATGTCAAGTCAGTGTCACTACTACTGCAGTGTATGTCAAGTCAGTGCCACTACTACTGCAGTGTATGTCAAGTCAGTGTCACTACTACTGCACTGTATGTCAAGTCAGTGACACTACTACTGCAGTACATGTCAAGTCAGTGTCACTACTACTGCAGTGTATGTCAAGTCAGTACCACTACTACTGCTGTGTATGTCAAGTCAGTGTCACTACTACTGCAGTACATGTCAAGTCAGTGTCACTCCTACTGAAGTGTATGTCAAGTCAGTGCCACTACTACTGCAGTGCATGTCAAGTCAGTGCCACTACTACTGCAGTGTATGTCAAGTCAGTGCCTCTACTACTGCAGTGTATGTCAAGTCAGTGTCACTACTACTGCACTGTATGTCAAGTCAGTGCCACTACTACTGCAGTGTATGTCAAGTCAGTGTCACTACTATTGAAGTGTATGTCAAGACAGTGTCACTACTACTGCAGTGTATGTCAAGTCAGGTGACTACTACTGACGTGTATGTCAATTCAGTGTCACTACTACTGCAGTGTATGTCAAGTCAGTGTCACAACTACTGCACTGTATGTCAAGTCAGTGTCACTACTACTGCAGTGTATTGCAAGTCAGTGTGACTACTACTGAAGTGTATGTCAAGTCAGTGTCACTACTACTGCAGTGTATGTCAAGTCAGTTCCACTACTACTGCAGTACATGTCAAGTCAGTGTTACTACTACTGAAGTGTATGTCAAGTCAGTGTCACTACTACTGCAGTGCATGTCAAGTCAGTGCCACTACTACTGCAGTGTATGTCAAGTCAGTGTCACTACTACTGCAGTTATATGTCAAGTCAGTGTCACTACTACTGCAGTGTATGTCAAGTCAGTGTCACTACTACTGCAGTGTATGTCAAGTCAGTGTCACTACTACTGCAGTGCATGTCAATCAGTGCCACTACTACTGCAGTACATGTCAAGTCAGTGTCACTACTACTGAAGTATATGTCAAGTCAGTGCCACTACTACTGCAGTGCATGTCAAGTCAGTGCCACTACTACTGCAGTGTATGTCAAGTCAGTGTCACTACTACTGCAGTGTATGTCAAGTCAGTGCCACTACTACTGCAGTGTATGTCAAGTCAGTGTCACTACAACTGCAGTGCATGTCAAGTCAGTGTCACTACTACTGTAATGTATGTCAAGTCAGTGTCACTACTACTGCAGTGCATGTCAAGTCAGTGTCACTACTACTGCAGTGTATGTCAAGTCAGTGTCACTACAACTGCAGAGCATGTCAAGTCAGTGTCACTGCTACTGCAGTGTATGTCAAGTCAGTACCACTACTACTGCAGTGTATGTCAAGTCAGTGTCACTACTACTGCAGTGTATGTCAAGTCAGTGCCACTACTACTGCAGTGTATGTCAAGTCAGTGTCACTACTACTGAAGTGTATGTCAAGTCAGTGTCACTACTACTGCAGTGTATGTCAAGTCAGTGTCACTACTACTGCAGTGTATGTCAAGTCAGTGCCACTACTACTGCAGTGTATGTCAAGTCTGTGTCACTACTACTGCAGTACATGTCAAGTCAGTGCCACTACTACTGCAGTGTATGTCAAGTCAGTGTCACTACTACTGCAGTGTATGTCAAGTCAGTGCCACTACTACTGCAGTGTATGTCTAGTCAGTACCACTACTACTGAATTGTATGTCAAGTCGGTGTCACTACTACTGCAGTCCATGTCAAGTCGGTGTCACTACTACTGCAGTGTATGTCAAGTCAGTGCCACTACTACTGCAGTGTATGTCAAGTCAGTGTCACTACTACTGAAGTGTATGTCAAGTCAGCGTCACTACTACTGAAGTGTATGTCAAGTCAGTAACACTACTACTGCAGTGTATGTCAAGTCAGTGTCACTACTACTGCAGTGCATGTCAAGTCGGTGTCACTACTACTGCAGTACATGTCAAGTCAGCGTCACTACTACTGAAGTGTATGTCAAGTCGGTGTCACTACTACTGCAGTCCATGTCAAGTCGGTGTCACTACTACTGCAGTCCATGTCAAGTCGGTGTCACTACTACTGCAGTGTATGTCAAGTCACTGTCACTACTACTGCAGTGTATGTCAAGTCAGTACCACTACTACTGAAGTGTATGTCAAGTCGGTGTCACTACTACTGCAGTCCATGTCAAGTCGGTGTCACTACTACTGCAGTGTATGTCAAGTCGGTGTCACTACTACTGCAGTCCATGTCAAGTCGGTGACACTACTACTGCAGTGTATGTCAAGTCAGTGTCACTATTACTGCAGTCCATGTCAAGTCGGTGTCACTACTACTGCAGTGTATGTCAAGTCACTGTCACTACTACTGCAGTGTATGTCAAGTCAGTACCACTACTACTGAAGTGTATGTCAAGTCGGTGTCACTACTACTGCAGTCCATGTCAAGTCGGTGTCACTACTACTGCAGTCCATGTCAAGTCGGTGTCACTACTACTGCAATGTATGTCAAGTCAGTGTCACTACTACTGCAGTGTATGTCAAGTCAGTGTCACTACTACTGCAGTGTATGTCAAGTCAGTGTCACTACTACTGAAGTGTATGTCAAGTCAGTGTCACTACTACTGCAATGTATGTCAAGTCAGTGTCACTACTACTGCAGTGTATGTCAAGTCAGTGTCACTACTACTGCAGTCCATGTCAAGTCGGTGTCACTACTACTGCAGTGTATGTCAAGTCAGTGTCACTTCTACTGCAGTGTATGTCAAGTCAGTGTCACTACTACTGCAGTGTATGGCAAGTCAGTGTCACTACTACTGAAGTGTATGTCAAGTCAGGTTCACTATTACTGCAGTGTATGTCAAGTCAGTGTCACTACTACTGCAGTGTATGTCAAGTCAGTGTCACTACTACTGCAGTGTATGTCAAGTCAGTGTCACTACTACGGCAGTGTATGTCAAGTCAGTGTCACTACTACTGCAGTGTATGTAAAGTCAGTGCCACTACTACTGCAGTGTATGTCAAGTCAGTGTCACTACTACTACAGTGTATGTCAAGTCAGTGTCACTACTATTGCAGTGTATGTCAAGTCAGTACCACTACTACTGCGGTGTATGTCATGTCAGTGTCACTAATACTGAAGTGTATGTCAAGTCAGTGCCACTACTACTGCAGTGTATGTCAAGTCAGTGCCACTACTACTGCAGTGTATGTCAAGTCAGTGTCACTACTACTGCAGTGTATGTCAAGTCAGTGTCACTAGTACTGCAGTTATATGTCAAGTCAGTGTCACTACTACTGCAGTGTATGTCAAGTCAGTGTCACTACTACTGCAGTGTATGTCAAGTCAGTGTCACTACTACTGCAGTGCATGTCAATCAGTGCCACTACTACTGCAGTACATGTCAAGTCAGTGTCACTACTACTGAAGTATATGTCAAGTCAGTGCCACTACTACTGCAGTGCATGTCAAGTCAGTGCCACTACTACTGCAGTGTATGTCAAGTCAGTGTCACTACTACTGCAGTGTATGTCAAGTCAGTGCCACTACTACTGCAGTGTATGTCAAGTCAGTGTCACTACAACTGCAGTGCATGTCAAGTCACTGTCACTACTACTGTAATGTATGTCAAGTCAGTGTCACTACTACTGCAGTGCATGTCAAGTCAGTGTCACTACTACTGCAGTGTATGTCAAGTCAGTGTCACTACAACTGCAGAGCATGTCAAGTCAGTGTCACTGCTACTGCAGTGTATGTCAAGTCAGTACCACTACTACTGCAGTGTATGTCAAGTCAGTGTCACTACTACTGCAGTGTATGTCAAGTCAGTGCCACTACTACTGCAGTGTATGTCAAGTCAGTGTCACTACTACTGAAGTGTATGTCAAGTCAGTGTCACTACTACTGCAGTGTATGTCAAGTCAGTGTCACTACTACTGCAGTGTATGTCAAGTCAGTGCCACTACTACTGCAGTGTATGTCAAGTCTGTGTCACTACTACTGCAGTACATGTCAAGTCAGTGCCACTACTACTGCAGTGTATGTCAAGTCAGTGTCACTACTACTGCAGTGTATGTCAAGTCAGTGCCACTACTACTGCAGTGTATGTCTAGTCAGTACCACTACTACTGAATTGTATGTCAAGTCGGTGTCACTACTACTGCAGTCCATGTCAAGTCGGTGTCACTACTACTGCAGTGTATGTCAAGTCAGTGCCACTACTACTGCAGTGTATGTCAAGTCAGTGTCACTACTACTGAAGTGTATGTCAAGTCAGCGTCACTACTACTGAAGTGTATGTCAAGTCAGTAACACTACTACTGCAGTGTATGTCAAGTCAGTGTCACTACTACTGCAGTGCATGTCAAGTCGGTGTCACTACTACTGCAGTACATGTCAAGTCAGCGTCACTACTACTGAAGTGTATGTCAAGTCGGTGTCACTACTACTGCAGTCCATGTCAAGTCGGTGTCACTACTACTGCAGTCCATGTCAAGTCGGTGTCACTACTACTGCAGTGTATGTCAAGTCACTGTCACTACTACTGCAGTGTATGTCAAGTCAGTACCACTACTACTGAAGTGTATGTCAAGTCGGTGTCACTACTACTGCAGTCCATGTCAAGTCGGTGTCACTACTACTGCAGTGTATGTCAAGTCGGTGTCACTACTACTGCAGTCCATGTCAAGTCGGTGACACTACTACTGCAGTGTATGTCAAGTCGGTGTCACTATTACTGCAGTCCATGTCAAGTCGGTGTCACTACTACTGCAGTGTATGTCAAGTCACTGTCACTACTACTGCAGTGTATGTCAAGTCAGTACCACTACTACTGAAGTGTATGTCAAGTCGGTGTCACTACTACTGCAGTTCATGTCAAGTCGGTGTCACTACTACTGCAGTCCATGTCAAGTCGGTGTCACTACTACTGCAATGTATGTCAAGTCAGTGTCACTACTACTGCAGTGTATGTCAAGTCAGTGTCACTACTACTGCAGTGTATGTCAAGTCAGTGTCACTACTACTGAAGTGTATGTCAAGTCAGTGTCACTACTACTGCAATGTATGTCAAGTCAGTGTCACTACTACTGCAGTGTATGTCAAGTCAGTGTCACTACTACTGCAGTCCATGTCAAGTCGGTGTCACTACTACTGCAGTGTATGTCAAGTCAGTGTCACTTCTACTGCAGTGTATGTCAAGTCAGTGTCACTACTACTGCAGTGTATGGCAAGTCAGTGTCACTACTACTGAAGTGTATGTCAAGTCAGGTTCACTATTACTGCAGTGTATGTCAAGTCAGTGTCACTACTACTGCAGTGTATGTCAAGTCAGTGTCACTACTACTGCAGTGTATGTCAAGTCAGTGTCACTACTACGGCAGTGTATGTCAAGTCAGTGTCACTACTACTGCAGTGTATGTAAAGTCAGTGCCACTACTACTGCAGTGTATGTCAAGTCAGTGTCACTACTACTACAGTGTATGTCAAGTCAGTGTCACTACTATTGCAGTGTATGTCAAGTCAGTACCACTACTACTGCAGTGTATGTCATGTCAGTGTCACTAATACTGAAGTGTATGTCAAGTCAGTGCCACTACTACTGCAGTGTATGTCAAGTCAGTGCCACTACTACTGCAGTGTATGTCAAGTCAGTGTCACTACTACTGCAGTGTATGTCAAGTCAGTGTCACTACTACTGCAGTGTATATCAAGTCAGTGTCCCTACTACTGCAGTGCATGTCAAGTCAGTGTCACTACTACTGCAGTGTATGTCAAGTCAGTGCCACTACTACTGCAGTCCATGTCAAGTCGGTGTCACTACTATTGCAGTGTATGTCAAGTCAGAGTCACTACTACTGCAGTGTATGTCAAGTCAGTGTCACTACTACTGCAGTACATGTCAAGTCAGTGTCTCTACTACTGAAGTGTATGTCAAGTCAGTGTCACTACTACTGCAGTGTATGTCAAGTCAGTGTCACTACTACTGCACTGTATGTCAAGTCAGTGCCACTACTACTGCAGTGTATGTCAAGTCAGTGCCACTACTACTGCAGTGTATGTCAAGTCAGTGTCACTACTACTGCAGTGTATGTCAAGTCAGTGCCACTACTACTGCAGTGTATGTCAAGTCAGTGTCACTACTACTGCACTGTATGTCAAGTCAGTGACACTACTACTGCAGTACATGTCTTGTCAGTGTCACTACTACTGCAGTGTATGTCAAGTCAGTACCACTACTACTGCTGTGTATGTCAAGTCAGTGTCACTACTACGGCAGTACATGTCAAGTCAGTGTCACTCCTACTGAAGTGTATGTCAAGTCAGTGTCACTACTACTGCAGTACATGTCAAGTCAGTGCCACTACTACTGCAGTGTATGTCAAGTCAGTGTCACTACTACTGCAGTTATATGTCAAGTCAGTGTCACTACTACTGCAGTGTATTGCAAGTCAGTGTGACTACTACTGAAGTGTATGTCAAGTCAGTGTCACTACTACTGCAGTGTATGTCAAGTCAGTTCCACTACTACTGCAGTACATGTCAAGTCAGTGTTACTACTACTGAAGTGTATGTCAAGTCAGTGTCACTACTACTGCAGTGCATGTCAAGTCAGTGCCACTACTACTGCAGTGTATGTCAAGTCAGTGTCACTACTACTGCAGTTATATGTCAAGTCAGTACCACTACTACTGAAGTGTATGTCAAGTCGGTGTCACTACTACTGCAGTCCATGTCAAGTCGGTGTCACTACTACTGCAGTGTATGTCAAGTCGGTGTCACTACTACTGCAGTCCATGTCAAGTCGGTGACACTACTACTGCAGTGTATGTCAAGTCAGTGTCACTATTACTGCAGTCCATGTCAAGTCGGTGTCACTACTACTGCAGTGTATGTCAAGTCACTGTCACTACTACTGCAGTGTATGTCAAGTCAGTACCACTACTACTGAAGTGTATGTCAAGTCGGTGTCACTACTACTGCAGTCCATGTCAAGTCGGTGTCACTACTACTGCAGTCCATGTCAAGTCGGTGTCACTACTACTGCAATGTATGTCAAGTCAGTGTCACTACTACTGCAGTGTATGTCAAGTCAGTGTCACTACTACTGCAGTGTATGTCAAGTCAGTGTCACTACTACTGAAGTGTATGTCAAGTCAGTGTCACTACTACTGCAATGTATGTCAAGTCAGTGTCACTACTACTGCAGTGTATGTCAAGTCAGTGTCACTACTACTGCAGTCCATGTCAAGTCGGTGTCACTACTACTGCAGTGTATGTCAAGTCAGTGTCACTTCTACTGCAGTGTATGTCAAGTCAGTGTCACTACTACTGCAGTGTATGGCAAGTCAGTGTCACTACTACTGAAGTGTATGTCAAGTCAGGTTCACTATTACTGCAGTGTATGTCAAGTCAGTGTCACTACTACTGCAGTGTATGTCAAGTCAGTGTCACTACTACTGCAGTGTATGTCAAGTCAGTGTCACTACTACGGCAGTGTATGTCAAGTCAGTGTCACTACTACTGCAGTGTATGTAAAGTCAGTGCCACTACTACTGCAGTGTATGTCAAGTCAGTGTCACTACTACTACAGTGTATGTCAAGTCAGTGTCACTACTATTGCAGTGTATGTCAAGTCAGTACCACTACTACTGCGGTGTATGTCATGTCAGTGTCACTAATACTGAAGTGTATGTCAAGTCAGTGCCACTACTACTGCAGTGTATGTCAAGTCAGTGCCACTACTACTGCAGTGTATGTCAAGTCAGTGTCACTACTACTGCAGTGTATGTCAAGTCAGTGTCACTAGTACTGCAGTTATATGTCAAGTCAGTGTCACTACTACTGCAGTGTATGTCAAGTCAGTGTCACTACTACTGCAGTGTATGTCAAGTCAGTGTCACTACTACTGCAGTGCATGTCAATCAGTGCCACTACTACTGCAGTACATGTCAAGTCAGTGTCACTACTACTGAAGTATATGTCAAGTCAGTGCCACTACTACTGCAGTGCATGTCAAGTCAGTGCCACTACTACTGCAGTGTATGTCAAGTCAGTGTCACTACTACTGCAGTGTATGTCAAGTCAGTGCCACTACTACTGCAGTGTATGTCAAGTCAGTGTCACTACAACTGCAGTGCATGTCAAGTCACTGTCACTACTACTGTAATGTATGTCAAGTCAGTGTCACTACTACTGCAGTGCATGTCAAGTCAGTGTCACTACTACTGCAGTGTATGTCAAGTCAGTGTCACTACAACTGCAGAGCATGTCAAGTCAGTGTCACTGCTACTGCAGTGTATGTCAAGTCAGTACCACTACTACTGCAGTGTATGTCAAGTCAGTGTCACTACTACTGCAGTGTATGTCAAGTCAGTGCCACTACTACTGCAGTGTATGTCAAGTCAGTGTCACTACTACTGAAGTGTATGTCAAGTCAGTGTCACTACTACTGCAGTGTATGTCAAGTCAGTGTCACTACTACTGCAGTGTATGTCAAGTCAGTGCCACTACTACTGCAGTGTATGTCAAGTCTGTGTCACTACTACTGCAGTACATGTCAAGTCAGTGCCACTACTACTGCAGTGTATGTCAAGTCAGTGTCACTACTACTGCAGTGTATGTCAAGTCAGTGCCACTACTACTGCAGTGTATGTCTAGTCAGTACCACTACTACTGAATTGTATGTCAAGTCGGTGTCACTACTACTGCAGTCCATGTCAAGTCGGTGTCACTACTACTGCAGTGTATGTCAAGTCAGTGCCACTACTACTGCAGTGTATGTCAAGTCAGTGTCACTACTACTGAAGTGTATGTCAAGTCAGCGTCACTACTACTGAAGTGTATGTCAAGTCAGTAACACTACTACTGCAGTGTATGTCAAGTCAGTGTCACTACTACTGCAGTGCATGTCAAGTCGGTGTCACTACTACTGCAGTACATGTCAAGTCAGCGTCACTACTACTGAAGTGTATGTCAAGTCGGTGTCACTACTACTGCAGTCCATGTCAAGTCGGTGTCACTACTACTGCAGTCCATGTCAAGTCGGTGTCACTACTACTGCAGTGTATGTCAAGTCACTGTCACTACTACTGCAGTGTATGTCAAGTCAGTACCACTACTACTGAAGTGTATGTCAAGTCGGTGTCACTACTACTGCAGTCCATGTCAAGTCGGTGTCACTACTACTGCAGTGTATGTCAAGTCGGTGTCACTACTACTGCAGTCCATGTCAAGTCGGTGACACTACTACTGCAGTGTATGTCAAGTCGGTGTCACTATTACTGCAGTCCATGTCAAGTCGGTGTCACTACTACTGCAGTGTATGTCAAGTCACTGTCACTACTACTGCAGTGTATGTCAAGTCAGTACCACTACTACTGAAGTGTATGTCAAGTCGGTGTCACTACTACTGCAGTTCATGTCAAGTCGGTGTCACTACTACTGCAGTCCATGTCAAGTCGGTGTCACTACTACTGCAATGTATGTCAAGTCAGTGTCACTACTACTGCAGTGTATGTCAAGTCAGTGTCACTACTACTGCAGTGTATGTCAAGTCAGTGTCACTACTACTGAAGTGTATGTCAAGTCAGTGTCACTACTACTGCAATGTATGTCAAGTCAGTGTCACTACTACTGCAGTGTATGTCAAGTCAGTGTCACTACTACTGCAGTCCATGTCAAGTCGGTGTCACTACTACTGCAGTGTATGTCAAGTCAGTGTCACTTCTACTGCAGTGTATGTCAAGTCAGTGTCACTACTACTGCAGTGTATGGCAAGTCAGTGTCACTACTACTGAAGTGTATGTCAAGTCAGGTTCACTATTACTGCAGTGTATGTCAAGTCAGTGTCACTACTACTGCAGTGTATGTCAAGTCAGTGTCACTACTACTGCAGTGTATGTCAAGTCAGTGTCACTACTACGGCAGTGTATGTCAAGTCAGTGTCACTACTACTGCAGTGTATGTAAAGTCAGTGCCACTACTACTGCAGTGTATGTCAAGTCAGTGTCACTACTACTACAGTGTATGTCAAGTCAGTGTCACTACTATTGCAGTGTATGTCAAGTCAGTACCACTACTACTGCAGTGTATGTCATGTCAGTGTCACTAATACTGAAGTGTATGTCAAGTCAGTGCCACTACTACTGCAGTGTATGTCAAGTCAGTGCCACTACTACTGCAGTGTATGTCAAGTCAGTGTCACTACTACTGCAGTGTATGTCAAGTCAGTGTCACTACTACTGCAGTGTATATCAAGTCAGTGTCCCTACTACTGCAGTGCATGTCAAGTCAGTGTCACTACTACTGCAGTGTATGTCAAGTCAGTGCCACTACTACTGCAGTCCATGTCAAGTCGGTGTCACTACTATTGCAGTGTATGTCAAGTCAGAGTCACTACTACTGCAGTGTATGTCAAGTCAGTGTCACTACTACTGCAGTACATGTCAAGTCAGTGTCTCTACTACTGAAGTGTATGTCAAGTCAGTGTCACTACTACTGCAGTGTATGTCAAGTCAGTGTCACTACTACTGCACTGTATGTCAAGTCAGTGCCACTACTACTGCAGTGTATGTCAAGTCAGTGCCACTACTACTGCAGTGTATGTCAAGTCAGTGTCACTACTACTGCAGTGTATGTCAAGTCAGTGCCACTACTACTGCAGTGTATGTCAAGTCAGTGTCACTACTACTGCACTGTATGTCAAGTCAGTGACACTACTACTGCAGTACATGTCTTGTCAGTGTCACTACTACTGCAGTGTATGTCAAGTCAGTACCACTACTACTGCTGTGTATGTCAAGTCAGTGTCACTACTACGGCAGTACATGTCAAGTCAGTGTCACTCCTACTGAAGTGTATGTCAAGTCAGTGTCACTACTACTGCAGTACATGTCAAGTCAGTGCCACTACTACTGCAGTGTATGTCAAGTCAGTGTCACTACTACTGCAGTTATATGTCAAGTCAGTGTCACTACTACTGCAGTGTATTGCAAGTCAGTGTGACTACTACTGAAGTGTATGTCAAGTCAGTGTCACTACTACTGCAGTGTATGTCAAGTCAGTTCCACTACTACTGCAGTACATGTCAAGTCAGTGTTACTACTACTGAAGTGTATGTCAAGTCAGTGTCACTACTACTGCAGTGCATGTCAAGTCAGTGCCACTACTACTGCAGTGTATGTCAAGTCAGTGTCACTACTACTGCAGTTATATGTCAAGTCAGTGTCACTACTACTGCAGTGTATGTCAAGTCAGTGTCACTACTACTGCAGTGTATGTCAAGTCAGTGTCACTACTACTGCAGTGCATGTCAATCAGTGCCACTACTACTGCAGTACATGTCAAGTCAGTGTCACTACTACTGAAGTATATGTCAAGTCAGTGCCACTACTACTGCAGTGCATGTCAAGTCAGTGCCACTACTACTGCAGTGTATGTCAAGTCAGTGTCACTACTACTGCAGTGTATGTCAAGTCAGTGCCACTACTACTGCAGTGTATGTCAAGTCAGTGTCACTACAACTGCAGTGCATGTCAAGTCAGTGTCACTACTACTGTAATGTATGTCAAGTCAGTGTCACTACTACTGCAGTGCATGTCAAGTCAGTGTCACTACTACTGCAGTGTATGTCAAGTCAGTGTCACTACAACTGCAGAGCATGTTAAGTCAGTGTCACTGCTACTGCAGTGTATGTCAAGTCAGTACCACTACTACTGCAGTGTATGTCAAGTCAGTGTCACTACTACTGCAGTGTATGTCAAGTCAGTGCCACTACTACTGCAGTGTATGTCAAGTCAGTGTCACTACTACTGAAGTGTATGTCAAGTCAGTGTCACTACTACTGCAGTGTATGTCAAGTCAGTGTCACTACTACTGCAGTGTATGTCAAGTCAGTGCCACTACTACTGCAGTGTATGTCAAGTCTGTGTCACTACTACTGCAGTACATGTCAAGTCAGTGCCACTACTACTGCAGTGTATGTCAAGTCAGTGTCACTACTACTGCAGTGTATGTCAAGTCAGTGCCACTACTACTGCAGTGTATGTCTAGTCAGTACCACTACTACTGAATTGTATGTCAAGTCGGTGTCACTACTACTGCAGTCCATGTCAAGTCGGTGTCACTACTACTGCAGTGTATGTCAAGTCAGTGCCACTACTACTGCAGTGTATGTCAAGTCAGTGTCACTACTACTGAAGTGTATGTCAAGTCAGCGTCACTACTACTGAAGTGTATGTCAAGTCAGTAACACTACTACTGCAGTGTATGTCAAGTCAGTGTCACTACTACTGCAGTGCATGTCAAGTCGGTGTCACTACTACTGCAGTACATGTCAAGTCAGCGTCACTACTACTGAAGTGTATGTCAAGTCGGTGTCACTACTACTGCAGTCCATGTCAAGTCGGTGTCACTACTACTGCAGTCCATGTCAAGTCGGTGTCACTACTACTGCAGTGTATGTCAAGTCACTGTCACTACTACTGCAGTGTATGTCAAGTCAGTACCACTACTACTGAAGTGTATGTCAAGTCGGTGTCACTACTACTGCAGTCCATGTCAAGTCGGTGTCACTACTACTGCAGTGTATGTCAAGTCGGTGTCACTACTACTGCAGTCCATGTCAAGTCGGTGACACTACTACTGCAGTGTATGTCAAGTCAGTGTCACTATTACTGCAGTCCATGTCAAGTCGGTGTCACTACTACTGCAGTGTATGTCAAGTCACTGTCACTACTACTGCAGTGTATGTCAAGTCAGTACCACTACTACTGAAGTGTATGTCAAGTCGGTGTCACTACTACTGCAGTCCATGTCAAGTCGGTGTCACTACTACTGCAGTCCATGTCAAGTCGGTGTCACTACTACTGCAATGTATGTCAAGTCAGTGTCACTACTACTGCAGTGTATGTCAAGTCAGTGTCACTACTACTGAAGTGTATGTCAAGTCAGTGTCACTACTACTGCAATGTATGTCAAGTCAGTGTCACTACTACTGCAGTGTATGTCAAGTCAGTGTCACTACTACTGCAGTCCATGTCAAGTCGGTGTCACTACTACTGCAGTGTATGTCAAGTCAGTGTCACTTCTACTGCAGTGTATGTCAAGTCAGTGTCACTACTACTGCAGTGTATGGCAAGTCAGTGTCACTACTACTGAAGTGTATGTCAAGTCAGGTTCACTATTACTGCAGTGTATGTCAAGTCAGTGTCACTACTACTGCAGTGTATGTCAAGTCAGTGTCACTACTACTGCAGTGTATGTCAAGTCAGTGTCACTACTACGGCAGTGTATGTCAAGTCAGTGTCACTACTACTGCAGTGTATGTCAAGTCAGTGCCACTACTACTGCAGTGTATGTCAAGTCAGTGTCACTACTACTACAGTGTATGTCAAGTCAGTGTCACTACTATTGCAGTGTATGTCAAGTCAGTACCACTACTACTGCAGTGTATGTCATGTCAGTGTCACTAATACTGAAGTGTATGTCAAGTCAGTGCCACTACTAATGCAGTGTATGTCAAGTCAGTGCCACTACTACTGCAGTGTATGTCAAGTCAGTGTCACTACTACTGCAGTGTATGTCAAGTCAGTGTCACTACTACTGCAGTTATATGTCAAGTCAGTGTCACTACTACTGCAGTGTATGTCAAGTCAGTGTCACTACTACTGCAGTGTATGTCAAGTCAGTGTCACTACTACTGCAGTGCATGTCAATCAGTGCCACTACTACTGCAGTACATGTCAAGTCAGTGTCACTACTACTGAAGTATATGTCAAGTCAGTGCCACTACTACTGCAGTGCATGTCAAGTCAGTGCCACTACTACTGCAGTGTATGTCAAGTCAGTGTCACTACTACTGCAGTGTATGTCAAGTCAGTGCCACTACTACTGCAGTGTATGTCAAGTCAGTGTCACTACAACTGCAGTGCATGTCAAGTCAGTGTCACTACTACTGTAATGTATGTCAAGTCAGTGTCACTACTACTGCAGTGCATGTCAAGTCAGTGTCACTACTACTGCAGTGTATGTCAAGTCAGTGTCACTACAACTGCAGAGCATGTCAAGTCAGTGTCACTGCTACTGCAGTGTATGTCAAGTCAGTACCACTACTACTGCAGTGTATGTCAAGTCAGTGTCACTACTACTGTAGTGTATGTCAAGTCAGTGCCACTACTACTGCAGTGTATGTCAAGTCAGTGTCACTACTACTGAAGTGTATGTCAAGTCAGTGTCACTACTACTGCAGTGTATGTCAAGTCAGTGTCACTACTACTGCAGTGTATGTCAAGTCAGTGCCACTACTACTGCAGTGTATGTCAAGTCTGTGTCACTACTACTGCAGTACATGTCAAGTCAGTGCCACTACTACTGCAGTGTATGTCAAGTCAGTGTCACTACTACTGCAGTGTATGTCAAGTCAGTGCCACTACTACTGCAGTGTATGTCTAGTCAGTACCACTACTACTGAATTGTATGTCAAGTCAGTGTCACTACTACTGCAGTGCATGTCAAGTCAGTGCCACTACTACTGCAGTGTATGTCAAGTCAGTGTCACTACTACTGCAGTTATATGTCAAGTCAGTGTCACTACTACTGCAGTGTATGTCAAGTCAGTGTCACTACTACTGCAGTGTATGTCAAGTCAGTGTCACTACTACTGCAGTGCATGTCAATCAGTGCCACTACTACTGCAGTACATGTCAAGTCAGTGTCACTACTACTGAAGTATATGTCAAGTCAGTGCCACTACTACTGCAGTGCATGTCAAGTCAGTGCCACTACTACTGCAGTGTATGTCAAGTCAGTGTCACTACTACTGCAGTGTATGTCAAGTCAGTGCCACTACTACTGCAGTGTATGTCAAGTCAGTGTCACTACAACTGCAGTGCATGTCAAGTCAGTGTCACTACTACTGTAATGTATGTCAAGTCAGTGTCACTACTACTGCAGTGCATGTCAAGTCAGTGTCACTACTACTGCAGTGTATGTCAAGTCAGTGTCACTACAACTGCAGAGCATGTCAAGTCAGTGTCACTGCTACTGCAGTGTATGTCAAGTCAGTACCACTACTACTGCAGTGTATGTCAAGTCAGTGTCACTACTACTGCAGTGTATGTCAAGTCAGTGCCACTACTACTGCAGTGTATGTCAAGTCAGTGTCACTACTACTGAAGTGTATGTCAAGTCAGTGTCACTACTACTGCAGTGTATGTCAAGTCAGTGTCACTACTACTGCAGTGTATGTCAAGTCAGTGCCACTACTACTGCAGTGTATGTCAAGTCTGTGTCACTACTACTGCAGTACATGTCAAGTCAGTGCCACTACTACTGCAGTGTATGTCAAGTCAGTGTCACTACTACTGCAGTGTATGTCAAGTCAGTGCCACTACTACTGCAGTGTATGTCTAGTCAGTACCACTACTACTGAATTGTATGTCAAGTCGGTGTCACTACTACTGCAGTCCATGTCAAGTCGGTGTCACTACTACTGCAGTGTATGTCAAGTCAGTGCCACTACTACTGCAGTGTATGTCAAGTCAGTGTCACTACTACTGAAGTGTATGTCAAGTCAGCGTCACTACTACTGAAGTGTATGTCAAGTCAGTAACACTACTACTGCAGTGTATGTCAAGTCAGTGTCACTACTACTGCAGTGCATGTCAAGTCGGTGTCACTACTACTGCAGTACATGTCAAGTCAGCGTCACTACTACTGAAGTGTATGTCAAGTCGGTGTCACTACTACTGCAGTCCATGTCAAGTCGGTGTCACTACTACTGCAGTCCATGTCAAGTCGGTGTCACTACTACTGCAGTGTATGTCAAGTCACTGTCACTACTACTGCAGTGTATGTCAAGTCAGTACCACTACTACTGAAGTGTATGTCAAGTCGGTGTCACTACTACTGCAGTCCATGTCAAGTCGGTGTCACTACTACTGCAGTGTATGTCAAGTCGGTGTCACTACTACTGCAGTCCATGTCAAGTCGGTGACACTACTACTGCAGTGTATGTCAAGTCAGTGTCACTATTACTGCAGTCCATGTCAAGTCGGTGTCACTACTACTGCAGTGTATGTCAAGTCACTGTCACTACTACTGCAGTGTATGTCAAGTCAGTACCACTACTACTGAAGTGTATGTCAAGTCGGTGTCACTACTACTGCAGTCCATGTCAAGTCGGTGTCACTACTACTGCAGTCCATGTCAAGTCGGTGTCACTACTACTGCAATGTATGTCAAGTCAGTGTCACTACTACTGCAGTGTATGTCAAGTCAGTGTCACTACTACTGAAGTGTATGTCAAGTCAGTGTCACTACTACTGCAATGTATGTCAAGTCAGTGTCACTACTACTGCAGTCCATGTCAAGTCGGTGTCACTACTACTGCAGTGTATGTCAAGTCAGTGTCACTTCTACTGCAGTGTATGTCAAGTCAGTGTCACTACTACTGCAGTGTATGGCAAGTCAGTGTCACTACTACTGAAGTGTATGTCAAGTCAGGTTCACTATTACTGCAGTGTATGTCAAGTCAGTGTCACTACTACTGCAGTGTATGTCAAGTCAGTGTCACTACTACTGCAGTGTATGTCAAGTCAGTGTCACTACTACGGCAGTGTATGTCAAGTCAGTGTCACTACTACTGCAGTGTATGTCAAGTCAGTGCCACTACTACTGCAGTGTATGTCAAGTCAGTGTCACTACTACTACAGTGTATGTCAAGTCAGTGTCACTACTATTGCAGTGTATGTCAAGTCAGTACCACTACTACTGCAGTGTATGTCATGTCAGTGTCACTAATACTGAAGTGTATGTCAAGTCAGTGCCACTACTAATGCAGTGTATGTCAAGTCAGTGCCACTACTACTGCAGTGTATGTCAAGTCAGTGTCACTACTACTGCAGTGTATGTCAAGTCAGTGTCACTACTACTGCAGTTATATGTCAAGTCAGTGTCACTACTACTGCAGTGTATGTCAAGTCAGTGTCACTACTACTGCAGTGTATGTCAAGTCAGTGTCACTACTACTGCAGTGCATGTCAATCAGTGCCACTACTACTGCAGTACATGTCAAGTCAGTGTCACTACTACTGAAGTATATGTCAAGTCAGTGCCACTACTACTGCAGTGCATGTCAAGTCAGTGCCACTACTACTGCAGTGTATGTCAAGTCAGTGTCACTACTACTGCAGTGTATGTCAAGTCAGTGCCACTACTACTGCAGTGTATGTCAAGTCAGTGTCACTACAACTGCAGTGCATGTCAAGTCAGTGTCACTACTACTGTAATGTATGTCAAGTCAGTGTCACTACTACTGCAGTGCATGTCAAGTCAGTGTCACTACTACTGCAGTGTATGTCAAGTCAGTGTCACTACAACTGCAGAGCATGTCAAGTCAGTGTCACTGCTACTGCAGTGTATGTCAAGTCAGTACCACTACTACTGCAGTGTATGTCAAGTCAGTGTCACTACTACTGTAGTGTATGTCAAGTCAGTGCCACTACTACTGCAGTGTATGTCAAGTCAGTGTCACTACTACTGAAGTGTATGTCAAGTCAGTGTCACTACTACTGCAGTGTATGTCAAGTCAGTGTCACTACTACTGCAGTGTATGTCAAGTCAGTGCCACTACTACTGCAGTGTATGTCAAGTCTGTGTCACTACTACTGCAGTACATGTCAAGTCAGTGCCACTACTACTGCAGTGTATGTCAAGTCAGTGTCACTACTACTGCAGTGTATGTCAAGTCAGTGCCACTACTACTGCAGTGTATGTCTAGTCAGTACCACTACTACTGAATTGTATGTCAAGTCGGTGTCACTACTACTGCAGTCCATGTCAAGTCGGTGTCACTACTACTGCAGTGTATGTCAAGTCAGTGCCACTACTACTGCAGTGTATGTCAAGTCAGTGTCACTACTACTGAAGTGTATGTCAAGTCAGCGTCACTACTACTGAAGTGTATGTCAAGTCAGTAACACTACTACTGCAGTGTATGTCAAGTCAGTGTCACTACTACTGCAGTGCATGTCAAGTCGGTGTCACTACTACTGCAGTACATGTCAAGTCAGCGTCACTACTACTGAAGTGTATGTCAAGTCGGTGTCACTACTACTGCAGTCCATGTCAAGTCGGTGTCACTACTACTGCAGTCCATGTCAAGTCGGTGTCACTACTACTGCAGTGTATGTCAAGTCACTGTCACTACTACTGCAGTGTATGTCAAGTCAGTACCACTACTACTGAAGTGTATGTCAAGTCGGTGTCACTACTACTGCAGTCCATGTCAAGTCGGTGTCACTACTACTGCAGTGTATGTCAAGTCGGTGTCACTACTACTGCAGTCCATGTCAAGTCGGTGACACTACTACTGCAGTGTATGTCAAGTCGGTGTCACTATTACTGCAGTCCATGTCAAGTCGGTGTCACTACTACTGCAGTGTATGTCAAGTCACTGTCACTACTACTGCAGTGTATGTCAAGTCAGTACCACTACTACTGAAGTGTATGTCAAGTCGGTGTCACTACTACTGCAGTCCATGTCAAGTCGGTGTCACTACTACTGCAGTCCATGTCAAGTCGGTGTCACTACTACTGCAATGTATGTCAAGTCAGTGTCACTACTACTGCAGTGTATGTCAAGTCAGTGTCACTACTACTGCAGTGTATGTCAAGTCAGTGTCACTACTACTGAAGTGTATGTCAAGTCAGTGTCACTACTACTGCAATGTATGTCAAGTCAGTGTCACTACTACTGCAGTGTATGTCAAGTCAGTGTCACTACTACTGCAGTCCATGTCAAGTCGGTGTCACTACTACTGCAGTGTATGTCAAGTCAGTGTCACTTCTACTGCAGTGTATGTCAAGTCAGTGTCACTACTACTGCAGTGTATGGCAAGTCAGTGTCACTACTACTGAAGTGTATGTCAAGTCAGGTTCACTATTACTGCAGTGTATGTCAAGTCAGTGTCACTACTACTGCAGTGTATGTCAAGTCAGTGTCACTACTACTGCAGTGTATGTCAAGTCAGTGTCACTACTACGGCAGTGTATGTCAAGTCAGTGTCACTACTAATGCAGTGTATGTAAAGTCAGTGCCACTACTACTGCAGTGTATGTCAAATCAGTGTCACTACTACTACAGTGTATGTCAAGTCAGTGTCACTACTATTGCAGTGTATGTCAAGTCAGTACCACTACTACTGCAGTGTATGTCATGTCAGTGTCACTAATACTGAAGTGTATGTCAAGTCAGTGCCACTACTACTGCAGTGTATGTCAAGTCAGTGCCACTACTACTGCAGTGTATGTCAAGTCAGTGTCACTACTACTGCAGTGTATGTCAAGTCAGTGTCACTACTACTGCAGTGTATATCAAGTCAGTGTCCCTACTACTGCAGTGCATGTCAAGTCAGTGTCACTACTACTGCAGTGTATGTCAAGTCAGTGCCACTACTACTGCAGTCCATGTCAAGTCGGTGTCACTACTATTGCAGTGTATGTCAAGTCAGAGTCACTACTACTGCAGTGTATGTCAAGTCAGTGTCACTACTACTGCAGTACATGTCAAGTCAGTGTCTCTACTACTGAAGTGTATGTCAAGTCAGTGTCACTACTACTGCAGTGTATGTCAAGTCAGTGTCACTACTACTGCACTGTATGTCAAGTCAGTGCCACTACTACTGCAGTGTATGTCAAGTCAGTGCCACTACTACTGCAGTGTATGTCAAGTCAGTGTCACTACTACTGCAGTGTATGTCAAGTCAGTGCCACTACTACTGCAGTGTATGTCAAGTCAGTGTCACTACTACTGCACTGTATGTCAAGTCAGTGACACTACTACTGCAGTACATGTCAAGTCAGTGTCACTACTACTGCAGTGTATGTCAAGTCAGTACCACTACTACTGCTGTGTATGTCAAGTCAGTGTCACTACTACGGCAGTACATGTCAAGTCAGTGTCACTCCTACTGAAGTGTATGTCAAGTCAGTGTCACTACTACTGCAGTACATGTCAAGTCAGTGTCACTCCTACTGAAGTGTATGTCAAGTCAGTGTCACTACTACTGAAGTGTATGTCAAGTCAGTGCCACTACTACTGCAGTGTATGTCAAGTCAGTACAATTACTACTGCAGTGTATGTCAAGTCAGTGTCACTACTACTGCAGTGTATGTCAAGTCAGTGCCACTACTACTGCTGTGTATGTCAAGTCAGTGTCACTACTACTGCAGTACATGTCAAGTCAGTGTCACTCCTACTGAAGTGTATGTCAAGTCAGTGCCACTACTACTGCAGTGTATGTCAAGTCAGTGCCTCTACTACTGCAGTGTATGTCAAGTCAGTGTCACTACTACTGCAGTACATGTCAAGTCAGTGTCACTCCTACTGAAGTGTATGTCAAGTCAGTGTCACTACTACTGCAGTGTATGTCAAGTCAGTGCCACTACTACTGCTGTGTATGTCAAGTCAGTGTCACTACTACTGCAGTACATGTCAAGTCAGTGTCACACCTACTGAAGTGTATGTCAAGTCAGTGCCTCTACTACTGCAGTGCATGTCAAGTCAGTCTCACTACTACTGCAGTGTATGTCAAGTCAGTGTCACTACTACTGCAGTGTATGTCAAGTCAGTGCCACTACTACTGCAGTCCATGTCAAGTCGGTGTCACTACTACTGCAGTGTATGTCAAGTCAGTGTCACTACTACTGCAGTGTATGTCAAGTCAGTGTCACTACTACTGCAGTACATGTCAAGTCAGTGTCTCTACTACTGACGTGTATGTCAAGTCAGTGTCACTACTACTGCAGTGTATGTCAAGTCAGTGTGACTACTACTGAAGTGTATGTCAAGTCAGTGTCACTACTACTGCAGTGTATGTCAAGTCAGTGCCACTACTACTGCAGTGTATGTCAAGTCAGTGTCACTACTACTGCACTCTATGTCAAGTCAGTGACACTACTACTGCAGTACATGTCCAGTCAGTGTCACTACTACTGCAGTGTATGTCAAGTCAGTACCACTACTACTGAAGTGTATGTCAAGTCAGTGTCACTACTACTGCAGTGCATGTCAAGTCAGTGCCACTACTACTGCAGTGTATGTCAAGTCAGTGCCTCTACTACTGCAGTGTATGTCAAGTCAGTGTCACTACTACTGCACTGCATGTCAAGTCAGTGTCACTACTACTGCAGTGTATGTCAAGTCAGTGTCACTACTACTGAAGTGCATGTCTAGTCAGTGTCACTACTACTGCAGTGTATGTCAAGTCAGTGTCACTACTACTGCAGTGCATGTCAAGTCAGTCTCACTACTACTGCTGTGTATGTCAAGTCAGGGCCACTACTACTGCAGTGCATGTCAAGTCAGTGCCACTACTACTGCAGTGCATGTCAAGTCAGTGTCACTACTACTGCAGTGTATGTCAAGTCAGTGTCACTACTACTGCAGTGCATGTCAAGTCAGTGTCACTACTACTGCAGTGCATGTCAAGTCAGTCCCACTAAAACTGCAGTGTATGTCAAGTCAGTGTCACTACTACTGCATTGTATGTCAAGTCAGTGGCACTACTACTGCAGCGTATGTCAAGTCAGTGTCAGTACAACTGCAGTGCATGTCAAGTCAGTGTCACTACTACTGCAGTGTATGTCAAGTCAGTGTCACTACTACTGCAGTGTATGGTTTGTGAAGTCAGTGTCACTACTACTGCAGTGTATGTCAAGTCAGTGTCACTACTACTGAAGTGTATGTCAAGTCAGTGTCACTACTACTGAAGTGTATGTCAAGTCAGTATCACTACTACTGCAGTGTATGTCAAGTCAGTGTCACTACTACTGCAGTGCATGTCAAGTCAGTGTCACTACTACTGCAGTGTATGTCAAGTCGGTGTCACTACTACTGCAGTCCATGTCAAGTCGGTGTCACTACTACTGCAGTGTATGTCAAGTCAGTGTCACTACTACTGCAGTGTATGTCAAGTCAGTGTCACTACTACTGCAGTGTATGTCAAGTCAGTGTCACTACTACTGCAGTGTATGTCAAGTCAGTGTCACTACTACTGCAGTGTATGTCAAGTCAGTGTCACTACTACTGCAGTGCATGTCAAGTCAGTGTCACTACTACTGAAGTGTATGTCAAGTCAGTGTGACTACTACTGAAGTGTATGTCAAGTCAGTGTAACTACTACTGCAGTACATGTCAAGTCAGTGTCACTACTACTGAAGTGTATGTCAAGTCAGTGTCACTACTACTGCAGTGTATGTCAAGTCAGTGTCACTACTACTGCAGTGTATGTCAAGTCAGTGTCGCTACTACTGAAGTGTATGTCAAGTCAGTGTCACTACTACTGAAGTGCATGTCTAGTCAGTGTCACTACTACTGCAGTTTATGTCAAGTCAGTACCACTACTACTGCAGTGTATGTCAAATCAGTATCACTACCACTGCAGTACATGTCAAGTCAGTGTCACTACTACTGAAGTACATGTCAAGTCAGCGTCACTACTACTGCAGTGTATGTCAAGTCAGTGCCACTACTACTGCAGTGTATGTCAAGTCAGTGTCACTACTACTGAAGTGTATGTCAAGTCAGTGCCACTACTACTGCAGTGCATGTCTAGTCAGTGTCACTACTACTGCAGTGTATGTCAAGTCAGTACCACTACTACTGCAGTGTATGTCAAGTCGGTGACACTACTACTGCAGTGTATGTCAAGTCAGTGCCACTACTACTGCAGTACATGTCAAGTCAGTGTCACTACTACTGCAGTGTATGTCAACCAGTGCCACTACTACTGCAGTGCATGTCAAGTCAGTGCCACTACTACTACAGTGTATGTCAAGTCAGTGCCACTACTACTGCAGTGTATGTCAAGTCAGTGTCACTACTACTGCAATGTATGTCAAGTCAGTGTCACTACTACTGCAGTGCATGTCAAGTCAGTGTCACTACTACTGCAGTGTATGTCAAGTCAGTGTCACTACTACTGCAGTGTATGTCAGATCTGTGTCACTACTACTGCAGTGTATGTCAAGTCAGTGCCACTACTACTGCAGTGTATGTCAAGTCAGTGTCACTACTACTGCAGTGTATGTCAAGTCAGTGTCACTACTACTGAAGTGTATGTCAAGTCAGTGTCACTACTACTGAAGTGTATGTCAAGTCAGTATCACTACTACTGCAGTGTATGTCAAGTCAGTGTCACTACTACTGCAGTGCATGTCAAGTCAGTGTCACTACTACTGCAGTGTATGTCAAGTCGGTGTCACTACTACTGCAGTCCATGTCAAGTCGGTGTCACTACTACTGCAGTGTATGTCAAGTCACTGTCACTACTACTGCAGTGTATGTCAAGTCAGTGTCACTACTACTGCAGTGTATGTCAAGTCTGTGTCACTACTATTGCAGTGTATGTCAAGTCAGTACCACTACTACTGAAGTGTATGTCAAGTCGGTGTCACTACTACTGCAGTGTATGTCAAGTTAGTGTCACTACTACTGCAGTGTATGTCAAGTCAGTGTCACTACTACTGCAGTCCATGTCAAGTCGGTGCCACTACTACTGCAGTGTATGTCAAGTCGGTGTCACTACTACTGCAGTCCATGTCAAGTCGGTGTCACTACTACTGCAGTGTATGTCAAGTCACTGTCACTACTACTGCAGTGTATGTCAAGTCAGTACCACTACTACTGAAGTGTATGTCAAGTCGGTGTCACTACTACTGCAGTCCATGTCAAGTCGGTGTCACTACTACTGTAGTGTATGTCAAGTCAGTGTCACTACTACTGCTGTGTATGTCAAGTCAGTGTCACTACTACTGCAGTACATGTCAAGTCAGTGTCACTCCTACTGAAGTGTATGTCAAGTCAGTGCCACTACTACTGCAGTGCATGTCAAGTCAGTCTCACTACTACTGCAGTGTATGTCAAGTCAGTGTCACTACTACTGCAGTGTATGTCAAGTCAGTGCCACTACTACTGCAGTCCATGTCAAGTCGGTGTCACTACTACTGCAGTGTATGTCAAGTCAGTGTCACTACTACTGCAGTGTATGTCAAGTCAGTGTCACTACTACTGCAGTACATGTCAAGTCAGTGTCTCTACTACTGACGTGTATGTCAAGTCAGTGTCACTACTACTGCAGTGTATGTCAAGTCAGTGTGACTACTACTGAAGTGTATGTCAAGTCAGTGTCACTACTACTGCAGTGTATGTCAAGTCAGTGCCACTACTACTGCAGTGTATGTCAAGTCAGTGTCACTACTACTGCACTCTATGTCAAGTCAGTGACACTACTACTGCAGTACATGTCCAGTCAGTGTCACTACTACTGCAGTGTATGTCAAGTCAGTACCACTACTACTGAAGTGTATGTCAAGTCAGTGTCACTACTACTGCAGTGCATGTCAAGTCAGTGCCACTACTACTGCAGTGTATGTCAAGTCAGTGCCTCTACTACTGCAGTGTATGTCAAGTCAGTGTCACTACTACTGCACTGCATGTCAAGTCAGTGTCACTACTACTGCAGTGTATGTCAAGTCAGTGTCACTACTACTGAAGTGCATGTCTAGTCAGTGTCACTACTACTGCAGTGTATGTCAAGTCAGTGTCACTACTACTGCAGTGCATGTCAAGTCAGTTTCACTACTACTGCTGTGTATGTCAAGTCAGTGCCACTACTACTGCAGTGCATGTCAAGTCAGTGCCACTACTACTGCAGTGCATGTCAAGTCAGTGTCACTACTACTGCAGTGTATGTCAAGTCAGTGTCACTACTACTGCAGTGCATGTCAAGTCAGTGTCACTACTACTGCAGTGCATGTCAAGTCAGTCCCACTAAAACTGCAGTGTATGTCAAGTCAGTGTCACTACTACTGCATTGTATGTCAAGTCAGTGGCACTACTACTGCAGCGTATGTCAAGTCAGTGTCAGTACAACTGCAGTGCATGTCAAGTCAGTGTCACTACTACTGCAGTGTATGTCAAGTCAGTGTCACTACTACTGCAGTGTATGGTTTGTGAAGTCAGTGTCACTACTACTGCAGTGTATGTCAAGTCAGTGTCACTACTACTGAAGTGTATGTCAAGTCAGTGTCACTACTACTGAAGTGTATGTCAAGTCAGTATCACTACTACTGCAGTGTATGTCAAGTCAGTGTCACTACTACTGCAGTGCATGTCAAGTCAGTGTCACTACTACTGCAGTGTATGTCAAGTCGGTGTCACTACTACTGCAGTCCATGTCAAGTCGGTGTCACTACTACTGCAGTGTATGTCAAGTCAGTGTCACTACTACTGCAGTGTATGTCAAGTCAGTGTCACTACTACTGCAGTGTATGTCAAGTCAGTGTCACTACTACTGCAGTGTATGTCAAGTCAGTGTCACTACTACTGCAGTGTATGTCAAGTCAGTGTCACTACTACTGCAGTGCATGTCAAGTCAGTGTCACTACTACTGAAGTGTATGTCAAGTCAGTGTGACTACTACTGAAGTGTATGTCAAGTCAGTGTAGCTACTACTGCAGTACATGTCAAGTCAGTGTCACTACTACTGAAGTGTATGTCAAGTCAGTGTCACTACTACTGCAGTGTATGTCAAGTCAGTGTCACTACTACTGCAGTGTATGTCAAGTCAGTGTCGCTACTACTGAAGTGTATGTCAAGTCGGTGTCACTACTACTGCAGTGTATGTCAAGTCACTGTCACTACTACTGCAGTGTATGTCAAGTCAGTACCACTACTACTGAAGTGTATGTCAAGTCGGTGTCACTACTACTGCAGTCCATGTCAAGTCGGTGTCACTACTACTGTAGTGTATGTCAAGTCAGTGTCACTACTACTGCTGTGTATGTCAAGTCAGTGTCACTACTACTGCAGTACATGTCAAGTCAGTGTCACTCCTACTGAAGTGTATGTCAAGTCAGTGCCACTACTACTGCAGTGCATGTCAAGTCAGTCTCACTACTACTGCAGTGTATGTCAAGTCAG
Organism: Eledone cirrhosa; assembly: GCA_964016885.1. Classification (NCBI taxonomy): domain Eukaryota; kingdom Metazoa; phylum Mollusca; class Cephalopoda; order Octopoda; family Eledonidae; genus Eledone; species Eledone cirrhosa. Next base: position 2,609,227 of record OZ024756.1, read on the forward strand.
TGTCACTACTACTGCAGTGTATGTCAAGTCAGTGCCACTACTACTGCAGTCCATGTCAAGTCGGTGTCACTACTACTGCAGTGTATGTCAAGTCAGTGTCACTACTACTGCAGTGTATGTCAAGTCAGTGTCACTACTACTGCAGTACATGTCAAGTCAGTGCCACTACTACTACAGTGTATGTCAAGTCAGTGCCACTACTACTGCAGTGTATGTCAAGTCAGTGTCACTACTACTGAAGTGTATGTCAAGTCAGTGTCACTACTACTGAAGTGTATGTCAAGTCAGTATCACTACTACTGCAGTGTATGTCAAGTCAGTGTCACTACTACTGCAGTGCATGTCAAGTCAGTGTCACTACTACTGCAGTGTATGTCAAGTCGGTGTCACTACTACTGCAGTCCATGTCAAGTCGGTGTCACTACTACTGCAGTGTATGTCAAGTCAGTGTCACTACTACTGCAGTGTATGTCAAGTCAGTGTCACTACTACTGCAGTGTATGTCAAGTCAGTGTCACTACTACTGCAGTGTATGTCAAGTCAGTGTCACTACTACTGCAGTGTATGTCAAGTCAGTGTCACTACTACTGCAGTGCATGTCAAGTCAGTGTCACTACTACTGAAGTGTATGTCAAGTCAGTGTGACTACTACTGAAGTGTATGTCAAGTCAGTGTAGCTACTACTGCAGTACATGTCAAGTCAGTGTCACTACTACTGAAGTGTATGTCAAGTCAGTGTCACTACTACTGCAGTGTATGTCAAGTCAGTGTCACTACTACTGCAGTGTATGTCAAGTCAGTGTCGCTACTACTGAAGTGTATGTCAAGTCAGTGTCACTACTACTGAAGTGCATGTCTAGTCAGTGTCACTACTACTGCAGTTTATGTCAAGTCAGTACCACTACTACTGCAGTGTATGTCAAATCAGTATCACTACCACTGCAGTACATGTCAAGTCAGTGTCACTACTACTGAAGTACATGTCAAGTCAGCGTCACTACTACTGCAGTGTATGTCAAGTCAGTGCCACTACTACTGCAGTGTATGTCAAGTCAGTGTCACTACTACTGAAGTGTATGTCAAGTCAGTGCCACTACTACTGCAGTGCATGTCTAGTCAGTGTCACTACTACTGCAGTGTATGTCAAGTCAGTACCACTACTACTGCAGTGTATGTCAAGTCGGTGACACTACTACTGCAGTGTATGTCAAGTCAGTGCCACTACTACTGCAGTACATGTCAAGTCAGTGTCACTACTACTGCAGTGTATGTCAACCAGTGCCACTACTACTGCAGTGCATGTCAAGTCAGTGCCACTACTACTACAGTGTATGTCAAGTCAGTGCCACTACTACTGCAGTGTATGTCAAGTCAGTGTCACTACTACTGCAATGTATGTCAAGTCAGTGTCACTACTACTGCAGTGCATGTCAAGTCAGTGTCACTACTACTGCAGTGTATGTCAAGTCAGTGTCACTACTACTGCAGTGTATGTCAGATCTGTGTCACTACTACTGCAGTGTATGTCAAGTCAGTGCCACTACTACTGCAGTGTATGTCAAGTCAGTGTCACTACTACTGCAGTGTATGTCAAGTCAGTGTCACTACTACTGAAGTGTATGTCAAGTCAGTGTCACTACTACTGAAGTGTATGTCAAGTCAGTATCACTACTACTGCAGTGTATGTCAAGTCAGTGTCACTACTACTGCAGTGCATGTCAAGTCAGTGTCACTACTACTGCAGTGTATGTCAAGTCGGTGTCACTACTACTGCAGTCCATGTCAAGTCGGTGTCACTACTACTGCAGTGTATGTCAAGTCACTGTCACTACTACTGCAGTGTATGTCAAGTCAGTGTCACTACTACTGCAGTGTATGTCAAGTCTGTGTCACTACTATTGCAGTGTATGTCAAGTCAGTACCACTACTACTGAAGTGTATGTCAAGTCGGTGTCACTACTACTGCAGTGTATGTCAAGTTAGTGTCACTACTACTGCAGTGTATGTCAAGTCAGTGTCACTACTACTGCAGTCCATGTCAAGTCGGTGCCACTACTACTGCAGTGTATGTCAAGTCGGTGTCACTACTACTGCAGTCCATGTCAAGTCGGTGTCACTACTACTGCAGTGTATGTCAAGTCACTGTCACTACTACTGCAGTGTATGTCAAGTCAGTACCACTACTACTGAAGTGTATGTCAAGTCGGTGTCACTACTACTGCAGTCCATGTCAAGTCGGTGTCACTACTACTGTAGTGTATGTCAAGTCAGTGTCACTACTACTGCAGTGTATGTCAAGTCAGTGTCACTACTACTGAAGTGTATGTCAAGTCAGTGTCACTACTACTGCAGTTTATGTCAAGTCAGTGTCACTACTACTGCAGTGTATGTCAAGTCAGTGTCACTACTACTGCAGTCCATGTCAAGTCGGTGTCACTACTACTGCAGTGTATGTCAAGTCAGTGTCACGACTACTGCAGTGTATGTCAAGTCGGTGTCACTACTACTGCAGTGTATGTCAAGTCAGTGTCCTACTACTGAAGTGTATGTGAAGTCAGTGTCACTACTACTGAAGTGCATGTCTAGTCAGTGTCACTACTACTGCAGTGTATGTCAAGTCAGTACCACTTCTACTGCAGTGTATGTCAAATCAGTATCACTACCTCTGCAGTACATGTCAAGTCAGTGTCACTAATACTGAAGTGCATGTCTAGTCAGTGTCACTACTACTGCAGTGTATGTCAAGTCAGTGCCACTACTACTGCAGTGTATGTCAAGTCAGTGTCACTACTACTGAAGTGTATGTCAAGTCAGTGTCACTACTACTTCAGTACATGTCAAGTCAGTGTCACTACTACTGAAGTGTATGTCAAGTCAGTGCCACTACTACTGCAGTACATGTCAAGTCAGTGTCACTACTACTGCAGTGTATGTCAAGTCAGTACCACTACTACTGCAGTGTATGTCAAGTCGGTGACACTACTACTGCAGTACATGTCAAGTCAGTGTCACTACTACTGAAGTGTATGTCAACCAGTGCCACTACTACTGCAGTGCATGTCAAGTCAGTGTCACTACTACTGCAGTGTATGTCAATTCAGTGCCACTACTACTGCAGTGTATGTCAAGTCAGTGTCACTACTACTGCAGTACATGTCAAGTCAGTTTCACTACTACTGAAGTGCATGTCAAGTCAGTGTCACTACTACTGAAGTGCATGTCAAGTCAGTGTCACTACTACTGCAGTGTATGTCAAGTCAGTGTCACTACTACTGCAGTGTATGTCAAGTCAGTGTCACTACTACTGCAGTGTATGTAAAGTCAGTGTCACTACTACTGACGTGTATGTCAAGTCAGTGCCACTACTACTGCAGTGCATGTAAAGTCAGTGCCACTACTACTGCAGTGTATGTCAAGTCAGTGTCACTACTACTGCAGTGTATGTCAAGTCAGTGTCACTACTACTGCAGTGTATGTCAAGTCAGTGTCACTACTACTGAATTGTATGTCAAGTCAGTGCCACTACTACTGCAGTGCATGTAAAGTCAGTGCCACTACTACTGCAGTGTATGTCAAGTCAGTGCCACTACTACTGCAGTGTATGTCAAGTCAGTGTCACTACTACTGCAGTGTATGTCAAGTCAGTGTCACTACTACTGCAGTGTATGTCAAGTCAGTGTCACTACTACTGCAGTGCATGTCAAGTCAGTGTCACTACTACTGAAGTGTATGTCAAGTCAGTGTGACTACTACTGAAGTGTATGTCAAGTCAGTGTAACTACTACTGCAGTACATGTCAAGTCAGTGTCACTACTACTGAAGTGTATGTCAAGTCAGTGTCACTACTACTGCAGTGTATGTCAAGTCAGTGTCACTACTACTGCAGTGTATGTCAAGTCAGTGTCGCTACTACTGAAGTGTATGTCAAGTCAGTGTCACTACTACTGAAGTGCATGTCTAGTCAGTGACACTACTACTGCAGTGTATGTCAAATCAGTACCACTACTACTGCAGTGTATGTCAAATCAGTATCACTACCACTGCAGTACATGTCAAGTCAGTGTCACTACTACTGAAGTACATGTCAAGTCAGCGTCACTACTACTGCAGTGTATGTCAAGTCAGTGCCACTACTACTGCAGTGCATGTCAAGTCAGTGTCACTACTACTGAAGTGTATGTCAAGTCAGTGCCACTACTACTGCAGTGCATGTCTAGTCAGTGTCACTACTACTGCAGTGTATGTCAAGTCAGTACCACTACTACTGCAGTGTATGTCAAGTCGGTGACACTACTACTGCAGTGTATGTCAAGTCAGTGCCACTACTACTGCAGTACATGTCAAGTCAGTGTCACTACTACTGCAGTGTATGTCAACCAGTGCCACTACTACTGCAGTGCATGTCAAGTCAGTGCCACTACTACTGCAGTGTATGTCAAGTCAGTGTCACTACTACTGCAATGTATGTCAAGTCAGTGTCACTACTACTGCAGTGCATGTCAAGTCAGTGTCACTACTACTGCAGTGTATGTCAAGTCAGTGTCACTACTACTGCAGTGTATGTCAAGTCTGTGTCACTACTACTGCAGTGTATGTCAAGTCAGTGCCACTACTACTGCAGTGTATGTCAAGTCAGTGTCACTACTACTGCAGTGTATGTCAAGTCAGTGTCACTACTACTGAAGTGTATGTCAAGTCAGTGTCACTACTACTGAAGTGTATGTCAAGTCAGTATCACTACTACTGCAGTGTATGTCAAGTCAGTGTCACTACTACTGCAGTGCATGTCAAGTCAGTGTCACTACTACTGCAGTGTATGTCAAGTCGGTGTCACTACTACTGCAGTCCATGTCAAGTCGGTGTCACTACTACTGCAGTGTATGTCAAGTCTGTGTCACTACTATTGCAGTGTATGTCAAGTCAGTGTCACTACTATTGCAGTGTATGTCAAGTCGGTGTCACTACTACTGCAGCCATGCCAAGTCGGTGTCACTACTACTGCAGTGTATGTCAAGTCAGTGTCACTACTACTGCAGTGTATGTCAAGTCAGTGTCACTACTATTGCAGTGTATGTCAAGTCAGTACCACTACTACTGAAGTGTATGTCAAGTCGGTGACACTACTACTGCAGTGTATGTCAAGTCGGTGTCACCACTACTGCAGTCCATGTCAAGTCGGTGTCACTACTACTGCAGTGTATGTCAAGTCACTGTCACTACTACTGCAGTGTATGTCAAGTCAGTACCACTACTACTGAAGTGTATGTCAAGTCGGTGTCACTACTACTGCAGTCCATGTCAAGTCGGTCTCACTACTACTGTAGTGTATGTCAAGTCAGTGTCACTACTACTGCAGTGTATGTCAAGTCAGTGTCACTACTACTGAAGTGTATGTCAAGTCAGTGTCACTACTACTGCAGTTTATGTCAAGTCAGTGTCACTACTACTGCAGTGTATGTCAAGTCAGTGTCACTACTACTGCAGTCCATGTCAAGTCGGTGTCACTACTACTGCAGTGTATGTCAAGTCAGTGTCACTACTACTGCAGTGTATGTCAAGTCGGTGTCACTACTACTGCAGTGTATGTCAAGTCAGTGTCCTACTACTGAAGTGTATGTCAAGTCAGTGTCACTACTACTGAAGTGCATGTCTAGTCAGTGTCACTACTACTGCAGTGTATGTCAAGTCAGTACCACTACTACTGCAGTGTATGTCAAATCAGTATCACTACCACTGCAGTACATGTCAAGTCAGTGTCACTAATACTGAAGTGCATGTCTAGTCAGTGTCACTACTACTGCAGTGTATGTCAAGTCAGTGCCACTACTACTGCAGTGTATGTCAAGTCAGTGTCACTACTACTGAAGTATATGTCAAGTCAGTGTCACTACTACTGCAGTACATGTCAAGTCAGTGTCACTACTACTGAAGTGTATGTCAACCAGTGCCACTACTACTGCAGTGCATGTCAAGTCAGTGTCACTACTACTGCAGTGTATGTCAAGTCAGTGCCACTACTACTGCAGTGTATGTCAAGTCAGTGTCACTACTACTGCACTGTATGTCAAGTCAGTGTCACTACTACTGCAGTGTATGTCAAGTCAGTGTCACTACTACTGAAGTGCATGTCAAGTCAGTGTCACTACTACTGAAGTGCATGTCAAGTCAGTGTCACTACTACTGCAGTGTATGTCAAGTCAGTGTCACTACTACTGCAGTGTATGTCAAGTCAGTGTCACTACTACTGCAGTGTATGTCAATTCAGTGTCACTACTACTGAAGTGTATGTCAAGTCAGTGCCACTACTACTGCAGTGCATGTAAAGTCAGTGCCACTACTACTGCAGTGTATGTCAAGTCAGTGTCACTACTACTGCAGTGTATGTCAAGTCAGTGTCACTACTACTGCAGTGTATGTCAAGTCAGTGTCACTACTACTGAAGTGTATGTCAAGTCAGTGCCACTACTACTGCAGTGCATGTAAAGTCAGTGCCACTACTACTGCAGTGTATGTCAAGTCAGTGTCACTACTACTGCAATGTATGTCAAGTCAGTGTCACTACTACTGCAGTCCATGTCAAGTCGGTGTCACTACTACTGCAGTGTATGTCAAGTCACTGTCACTACTACTGCAGTGTATGTCAAGTCGGTGTCACTACTACTGCAGTCCATGTCAAGTCGGTGTCACTACTACTGCAGTGTATGTCAAGTCACTGTCACTACTACTGCAGTGTATGTCAAGTCAGTGTCACTACTACTGCAGTGTATGTCAAGTCTGTGTCACTACTATTGCAGTGTATGTCAAGTCAGTACCACTACTACTGAAGTGTATGTCAAGTCGGTGACACTACTACTGCAGTGTATGTCAAGTCGGTGTCACTACTACTGCAGTCCATGTCAAGTCGGTGTCACTACTACTGCAGTGTATGTCAAGTCACTGTCACTACTACTGCAGTGTATGTCAAGTCAGTACCACTACTACTGAAGTGTATGTCAAGTCGGTGTCACTACTAGTGCAGTCCATGTCAAGTCGGTGTCACTACTACTGCAGTGTATGTCAAGTCAGTGTCACTACTACTGAAGTGTATGTCAAGTCAGTGTCACTACTACTGCAGTTTATGTCAAGTCAGTGTCACTACTACTGCAGTGCATGTCAAGTCAGTGTCACTACTACTGCAGTGTATGTCAAGTCAGTGTCACTACTACTGAAGTGTATGTCAAGTCAGTGTCACTACTACTGCAGTTTATGTCAAGTCAGTGTCACTACTACTGCAGTGTATGTCAAGTCAGTGTCACTACTACTGCAGTCCATGTCAAGTCGGTGTCACTACTACTGCAGTGTATGTCAAGTCAGTGTCACTACTACTGCAGTGTATGTCAAGTCGGTGTCACTACTACTGCAGTGTATGTCAAGTCAGTGTCCTACTACTGAAGTGTATGTGAAGTCAGTGTCACTACTACTGAAGTGCATGTCTAGTCAGTGTCACTACTACTGCAGTGTATGTCAAGTCAGTACCACTACTACTGCAGTGTATGTCAAATCAGTATCACTACCTCTGCAGTACATGTCAAGTCAGTGTCACTAATACTGAAGTGCATGTCTAGTCAGTGTCACTACTACTGCAGTGTATGTCAAGTCAGTGCCACTACTACTGCAGTGTATGTCAAGTCAGTGTCACTACTACTGAAGTGTATGTCAAGTCAGTGTCACTACTACTTCAGTACATGTCAAGTCAGTGTCACTACTACTGAAGTGTATGTCAAGTCAGTGCCACTACTACTGCAGTACATGTCAAGTCAGTGTCACTACTACTGCAGTGTATGTCAAGTCAGTACCACTACTACTGCAGTGTATGTCAAGTCGGTGACACTACTACTGCAGTACATGTCAAGTCAGTGTCACTACTACTGAAGTGTATGTCAACCAGTGCCACTACTACTGCAGTGCATGTCAAGTCAGTGTCACTACTACTGCAGTGTATGTCAATTCAGTGCCACTACTACTGCAGTGTATGTCAAGTCAGTGTCACTACTACTGCAGTACATGTCAAGTCAGTTTCACTACTACTGAAGTGCATGTCAAGTCAGTGTCACTACTACTGAAGTGCATGTCAAGTCAGTGTCACTACTACTGCAGTGTATGTCAAGTCAGTGTCACTACTACTGCAGTGTATGTCAAGTCAGTGTCACTACTACTGCAGTGTATGTAAAGTCAGTGTCACTACTACTGACGTGTATGTCAAGTCAGTGCCACTACTACTGCAGTGCATGTAAAGTCAGTGCCACTACTACTGCAGTGTATGTCAAGTCAGTGTCACTACTACTGCAGTGTATGTCAAGTCAGTGTCACTACTACTGCAGTGTATGTCAAGTCAGTGTCACTACTACTGAATTGTATGTCAAGTCAGTGCCACTACTACTGCAGTGCATGTAAAGTCAGTGCCACTACTACTGCAGTGTATGTCAAGTCAGTGCCACTACTACTGCAGTGTATGTCAAGTCAGTGTCACTACTACTGCAGTGTATGTCAAGTCAGTGTCACTACTACTGCAGTGTATGTCAAGTCAGTGTCACTACTACTGCAGTGCATGTCAAGTCAGTGTCACTACTACTGAAGTGTATGTCAAGTCAGTGTGACTACTACTGAAGTGTATGTCAAGTCAGTGTAACTACTACTGCAGTACATGTCAAGTCAGTGTCACTACTACTGAAGTGTATGTCAAGTCAGTGTCACTACTACTGCAGTGTATGTCAAGTCAGTGTCACTACTACTGCAGTGTATGTCAAGTCAGTGTCGCTACTACTGAAGTGTATGTCAAGTCAGTGTCACTACTACTGAAGTGCATGTCTAGTCAGTGACACTACTACTGCAGTGTATGTCAAGTCAGTACCACTACTACTGCAGTGTATGTCAAATCAGTATCACTACCACTGCAGTACATGTCAAGTCAGTGTCACTACTACTGAAGTACATGTCAAGTCAGCGTCACTACTACTGCAGTGTATGTCAAGTCAGTGCCACTACTACTGCAGTGCATGTCAAGTCAGTGTCACTACTACTGAAGTGTATGTCAAGTCAGTGCCACTACTACTGCAGTGCATGTCTAGTCAGTGTCACTACTACTGCAGTGTATGTCAAGTCAGTACCACTACTACTGCAGTGTATGTCAAGTCGGTGACACTACTACTGCAGTGTATGTCAAGTCAGTGCCACTACTACTGCAGTACATGTCAAGTCAGTGTCACTACTACTGCAGTGTATGTCAACCAGTGCCACTACTACTGCAGTGCATGTCAAGTCAGTGCCACTACTACTGCAGTGTATGTCAAGTCAGTGTCACTACTACTGCAATGTATGTCAAGTCAGTGTCACTACTACTGCAGTGCATGTCAAGTCAGTGTCACTACTACTGCAGTGTATGTCAAGTCAGTGTCACTACTACTGCAGTGTATGTCAAGTCTGTGTCACTACTACTGCAGTGTATGTCAAGTCAGTGCCACTACTACTGCAGTGTATGTCAAGTCAGTGTCACTACTACTGCAGTGTATGTCAAGTCAGTGTCACTACTACTGAAGTGTATGTCAAGTGAGTGTCACTACTACTGAAGTGTATGTCAAGTCAGTATCACTACTACTGCAGTGTATGTCAAGTCAGTGTCACTACTACTGCAGTGCATGTCAAGTCAGTGTCACTACTACTGCAGTGTATGTCAAGTCGGTGTCACTACTACTGCAGTCCATGTCAAGTCGGTGTCACTACTACTGCAGTGTATGTCAAGTCACTGTCACTACTACTGCAGTGTATGTCAAGTCAGTGTCACTACTACTGCAGTGTATGTCAAGTCTGTGTCACTACTATTGCAGTGTATGTCAAGTCAGTGTCACTACTATTGCAGTGTATGTCAAGTCGGTGTCACTACTACTGCAGCCATGCCAAGTCGGTGTCACTACTACTGCAGTGTATGTCAAGTGAGTGTCACTACTACTGCAGTGTATGTCAAGTCAGTGTCACTACTATTGCAGTGTATGTCAAGTCAGTACCACTACTACTGAAGTGTATGTCAAGTCGGTGACACTACTACTGCAGTGTATGTCAAGTCGGTGTCACCACTACTGCAGTCCATGTCAAGTCGGTGTCACTACTACTGCAGTGTATGTCAAGTCACTGTCACTACTACTGCAGTGTATGTCAAGTCAGTACCACTACTACTGAAGTGTATGTCAAGTCGGTGTCACTACTACTGCAGTCCATGTCAAGTCGGTCTCACTACTACTGTAGTGTATGTCAAGTCAGTGTCACTACTACTGCAGTGTATGTCAAGTCAGTGTCACTACTACTGAAGTGTATGTCAAGTCAGTGTCACTACTACTGCAGTTTATGTCAAGTCAGTGTCACTACTACTGCAGTGTATGTCAAGTCAGTGTCACTACTACTGCAGTCCATGTCAAGTCGGTGTCACTACTACTGCAGTGTATGTCAAGTCAGTGTCACTACTACTGCAGTGTATGTCAAGTCGGTGTCACTACTACTGCAGTGTATGTCAAGTCAGTGTCCTACTACTGAAGTGTATGTCAAGTCAGTGTCACTACTACTGAAGTGCATGTCTAGTCAGTGTCACTACTACTGCAGTGTATGTCAAGTCAGTACCACTACTACTGCAGTGTATGTCAAATCAGTATCACTACCACTGCAGTACATGTCAAGTCAGTGTCACTAATACTGAAGTGCATGTCTAGTCAGTGTCACTACTACTGCAGTGTATGTCAAGTCAGTGCCACTACTACTGCAGTGTATGTCAAGTCAGTGTCACTACTACTGAAGTATATGTCAAGTCAGTGTCACTACTACTGCAGTACATGTCAAGTCAGTGTCACTACTACTGAAGTGTATGTCAACCAGTGCCACTACTACTGCAGTGCATGTCAAGTCAGTGTCACTACTACTGCAGTGTATGTCAAGTCAGTGCCACTACTACTGCAGTGTATGTCAAGTCAGTGTCACTACTACTGCACTGTATGTCAAGTCAGTGTCACTACTACTGCAGTGTATGTCAAGTCAGTGTCACTACTACTGAAGTGCATGTCAAGTCAGTGTCACTACTACTGAAGTGCATGTCAAGTCAGTGTCACTACTACTGCAGTGTATGTCAAGTCAGTGTCACTACTACTGCAGTGTATGTCAAGTCAGTGTCACTACTACTGCAGTGTATGTCAATTCAGTGTCACTACTACTGAAGTGTATGTCAAGTCAGTGCCACTACTACTGCAGTGCATGTAAAGTCAGTGCCACTACTACTGCAGTGTATGTCAAGTCAGTGTCACTACTACTGCAGTGTATGTCAAGTCAGTGTCACTACTACTGCAGTGTATGTCAAGTCAGTGTCACTACTACTGAAGTGTATGTCAAGTCAGTGCCACTACTACTGCAGTGCATGTAAAGTCAGTGCCACTACTACTGCAGTGTATGTCAAGTCAGTGTCACTACTACTGCAATGTATGTCAAGTCAGTGTCACTACTACTGCAGTCCATGTCAAGTCGGTGTCACTACTACTGCAGTGTATGTCAAGTCACTGTCACTACTACTGCAGTGTATGTCAAGTCGGTGTCACTACTACTGCAGTCCATGTCAAGTCGGTGTCACTACTACTGCAGTGTATGTCAAGTCACTGTCACTACTACTGCAGTGTATGTCAAGTCAGTGTCACTACTACTGCAGTGTATGTCAAGTCTGTGTCACTACTATTGCAGTGTATGTCAAGTCAGTACCACTACTACTGAAGTGTATGTCAAGTCGGTGACACTACTACTGCAGTGTATGTCAAGTCGGTGTCACTACTACTGCAGTCCATGTCAAGTCGGTGTCACTACTACTGCAGTGTATGTCAACTCACTGTCACTACTACTGCAGTGTATGTCAAGTCAGTACCACTACTACTGAAGTGTATGTCAAGTCGGTGTCACTACTACTGCAGTCCATGTCAAGTCGGTGTCACTACTACTGCAGTGTATGTCAAGTCAGTGTCACTACTACTGAAGTGTATGTCAAGTCAGTGTCACTACTACTGCAGTTTATGTCAAGTCAGTGTCACTACTACTGCAGTGTATGTCAAGTCAGTGTCACTACTACTGCAGTCCATGTCAAGTCGGTGTCACTACTACTGCAGTGTATGTCAAGTCAGTGTCACTACTACTGCAGTGTATGTCAAGTCGGTGTCACTACTACTGCAGTGTATGTCAAGTCAGTGTCCTACTACTGAAGTGTATGTCAAGTCAGTGTCACTACTACTGAAGTGCATGTCTAGTCAGTGTCACTACTACTGCAGTGTATGTCAAGTCAGTACCACTACTACTGCAGTGTATGTCAAATCAGTATCACTACCACTGCAGTACATGTCAAGTCAGTGTCACTAATACTGAAGTGCATGTCTAGTCAGTGTCACTACTACTGCAGTGTATGTCAAGTCAGTGCCACTACTACTGCAGTGTATGTCAAGTCAGTGTCACTACTACTGAAGTGTATGTCAAGTCAGTGTCACTACTACTGCAGTACATGTCAAGTCAGTGTCACTACTACTGAAGTGTATGTCAAGTCAGTGCCACTACTACTGCAGTACATGTCAAGTCAGTGTCACTACTACTGCAGTGTATGTCAAGTCAGTACCACTACTACTGCAGTGTATGTCAAGTCGGTGACACTACTACTGTAGTACATGTCAAGTCAGTGTCACTACTACTGAAGTGTATGTCAACCAGTGCCACTACTACTGCAGTGCATGTCAAGTCAGTGTCACTACTACTGCAGTGTATGTCAAGTCAGTGCCACTACTACTGCAGTGTATGTCAAGTCAGTGTCACTACTACTGCACTGTATGTCAAGTCAGTGTCACTACTACTGCAGTGTATGTCAAGTCAGTGTCACTACTACTGAAGTGCATGTCAAGTCAGTGTCACTACTACTGAAGTGCATGTCAAGTCAGTGTCACTACTACTGCAGTGTATGTCAAGTCAGTGTCACTACTACTGCAGTGTATGTCAAGTCAGTGTCACTACTACTGCAGTGTATGTCAAGTCAGTGTCACTACTACTGAAGTGTATGTCAAGTCAGTGCCACTACTACTGCAGTGCATGTAAAGTCAGTGCCACTACTACTGCAGTGTATGTCAAGTCAGTGTCACTACTACTGCAGTGTATGTCAAGTCAGTGTCACTACTACTGCAGTGTATGTCAAGTCAGTGTCACTACTACTGAAGTGTATGTCAAGTCAGTGCCACTACTACTGCAGTGCATGTAAAGTCAGTGCCACTACTACTGCAGTGTATGTCAAGTCAGTGTCACTACTACTGCAATGTATGTCAAGTCAGTGTCACTACTACTGCAGTGCATGTCAAGTCAGTGTCACTACTACTGCAGTGTATGTCAAGTCAGTACCACTACTACTGCAGTGTATGTCAAGTCGATGACACTACTACTGCAGTGTATGTCAAGTCAGTGCCACTACTACTGCAGTACATGTCAAGGCAGTGTCACTACTACTGCAGTGTATGTCAACCAGTGGCACTACTACTGCAGTGCATGTCAAGTCAGTGCCACTACTACTGCAGTGTATGTCAAGTCAGTGCCACTACTACTGCAGTGTATGTCAAGTCAGTGTCACTACTACTGAAGTGTATGTCAAGTCAGTGTCACTACTACTGCAGTACATGTCAAGTCAGTGTCACTACTACTGAAGTGTATGTCAAGTCAGTGCCACTACTACTGCAGTACATGTCAAGTCAGTGTCACTACTACTGCAGTGTATGTCAAGTCAGTACCACTACTACTGCAGTGTATGTCAAGTCGGTGACACTACTACTGCAGTACATGTCAAGTCAGTGTCACTACTACTGAAGTGTATGTCAACCAGTGCCACTACTACTGCAGTGCATGTCAAGTCAGTGTCACTACTACTGCAGTGTATGTCAAGTCAGTGCCACTACTACTGCAGTGTATGTCAAGTCAGTGTCACTACTACTGCACTGTATGTCAAGTCAGTGTCACTACTACTGCAGTGTATGTCAAGTCAGTGTCACTACTACTGAAGTGCATGTCAAGTCAGTGTCACTACTACTGAAGTGCATGTCAAGTCAGTGTCACTACTACTGCAGTGTATGTCAAGTCAGTGTCACTACTACTGCAGTGTATGTCAAGTCAGTGTCACTACTACTGCAGTGTATGTCAAGTCAGTGTCACTACTACTGAAGTGTATGTCAAGTCAGTGCCACTACTACTGCAGTGCATGTAAAGTCAGTGCCACTACTACTGCAGTGTATGTCAAGTCAGTGTCACTACTACTGCAGTGTATGTCAAGTCAGTGTCACTACTACTGCAGTGTATGTCAAGTCAGTGTCACTACTACTGAAGTGTATGTCAAGTCAGTGCCACTACTACTGCAGTGCATGTAAAGTCAGTGCCACTACTACTGCAGTGTATGTCAAGTCAGTGTCACTACTACTGCAATGTATGTCAAGTCAGTGTCACTACTACTGCAGTGCATGTCAAGTCAGTGTCACTACTACTGCAGTGTATGTCAAGTCGATGACACTACTACTGCAGTGTATGTCAAGTCAGTGCCACTACTACTGCAGTACATGTCAAGGCAGTGTCACTACTACTGCAGTGTATGTCAACCAGTGGCACTACTACTGCAGTGCATGTCAAGTCAGTGCCACTACTACTGCAGTGTATGTCAAGTCAGTGCCACTACTACTGCAGTGTATGTCAAGTCAGTGTCACTACTACTGCAGTGCATGTCAAGTCAGTGTCACTACTACTGCAGTGTATGTCAAGTCAGTGTCACTACTACTGCAGTGTATGTCAAGTCTGTGTCACTACTACTGCAGTGTATGTCAAGTCAGTGCCACTACTACTGCAGTGTATGTCAAGTCAGTGTCACTACTACTGCAGTGTATGTCAAGTCAGTGTCACTACTACTGAAGTGTATGTCAAGTCAGTGTCACTACTACTGAAGTGTATGTCAAGTCAGTATCACTACTACTGCAGTGTATGTCAAGTCAGTGTCACTAATACTGCAGTGCATGTCAAGTCAGTGTCACTACTACTGCAGTGTATGTCAAGTCGGTGTCACTACTACTGCAGTCCATGTCAAGTCGGTGTCACTACTACTGCAGTGTATGTCAAGTCACTGTCACTACTACTGCAGTGTATGTCAAGTCAGTGCCACTACTACTGCAGTGTATGTCAAGTCTGTGTCACTACTATTGCAGTGTATGTCAAGTCAGTACCACTACTACTGCAGTGTATGTCAAGTCAGTATCACTACTACTGCAGTGTATGTCAAGTCAGTGCCACTACTACTGAAGTGTATGTCAAGTCGGTGTCACTACTACTGCAGCCATGTCAAGTCGGTGTCACTACTACTGCAGTGTATGTCAAGTCAGTGTCACTACTACTGCAGTGTATGTCAAGTCAGTGTCACTACTATTGCAGTGTATGTCAAGTCAGTACCACTTCTACTGAAGTGTATGTCAAGTCGGTGACACTACTACTGCAGTGTATGTCAAGTCGGTGTCACTACTACTGCAGTCCATGTCAAGTCGGTGTCACCACTACTGCAGTGTATGTCAAGTCACTGTCACTACTACTGCAGTGTATGTCAAGTCAGTACCACTACTACTGAAGTGTATGTCAAGTCGGTGTCACTACTACTGCAGTCCATGTCAAGTCGGTGTCTCTACTACTGTAGTGTATGTCAAGTCAGTGTCACTACTACTGCAGTGTATGTCAAGTCAGTGTCACTACTACTGAAGTGTATGTCAAGTCAGTGTCACTACTACTGCAGTTAATGTCAAGTCAGTGTCACTACTACTGCAGTGTATGTCAAGTCACTGTCACTACTACTGCAGTGTATGTCAAGTCAGTACCACTACTACTGCAGTGTATGTCAAGTCAGTATCACTACTACTGCAGTGTATGTCAAGTCAGTGTCACTACTACTGCAGTCCATGTCAAGTCGGTGTCACTACTACTGCAGTGTATGTCAAGTCAGTGTCACTACTACTGCAGTGTATGTCAAGTCGGTGTCACTACTACTGCAGTGTATGTCAAGTCAGTGTCCTACTACTGAAGTGTATGTCAAGTCAGTGTCACTACTACTGAAGTGCATGTCTAGTCAGTGTCACTACTACTGCAGTGTATGTCAAGTCAGTACCACTACTACTGCAGTGTATGTCAAATCAGTATCACTAACACTGCTGTACATGTCAAGTCAGTGTCACTAATACTGAAGTGCATGTCTAGTCAGTGTCACTACTACTGCAGTGTATGTCAAGTCAGTGCCACTACTACTGCAGTGTATGTCAAGTCAGTGTCACTACTACTGAAGTGTATGTCAAGTCAGTGTCACTACTACTGCAGTACATGTCAAGTCAGTGTCACTACTACTGAAGTGTATGTCAAGTCAGTGCCACTACTACTGCAGTACATGTCAAGTCAGTGTCACTACTACTGCAGTGTATGTCAAGTCAGTACCACTACTACTGCAGTGTATGTCAAGTCGGTGACACTACTACTGCAGTACATGTCAAGTCAGTGTCACTACTACTGCAGTGTATGTCAAGTCAGTGTCACTACTACTGCAGTGTATGTCAAGTCGGTGTCACTACTACTGCAGTGTATGTCAAGTCAGTGTCCTACTACTGAAGTGTATGTCAAGTCAGTGTCACTACTACTGAAGTGCATGTCTAGTCAGTGTCACTACTACTGCAGTGTATGTCAAGTCAGTACCACTACTACTGCAGTGTATGTCAAATCAGTATCACTACCACTGCAGTACATGTCAAGTCAGTGTCACTAATACTGAAGTGCATGTCTAGTCAGTGTCACTACTACTGCAGTGTATGTCAAGTCAGTGCCACTACTACTGCAGTGTATGTCAAGTCAGTGTCACTACTACTGAAGTGTTTGTCAAGTCAGTGTCACTACTACTGCAGTACATGTCAAGTCAGTGTCACTACTACTGAAGTGTATGTCAAGTCAGTGCCACTACTACTGCAGTACATGTCAAGTCAGTGTCACTACTACTGCAGTGTATGTCAAGTCAGTACCACTACTACTGCAGTGTATGTCAAGTCGGTGACACTACTACTGCAGTACATGTCAAGTCAGTGTCACTACTACTGAAGTGTATGTCAACCAGTGCCACTACTACTGCAGTGCATGTCAAGTCAGTGTCACTACTACTGCAGTGTATGTCAAGTCAGTGCCACTATTACTGCAGTGTATGTCAAGTCAGTGTCACTACTACTGCACTGTATGTCAAGTCAGTGTCACTACTACTGCAGTACATGTCAAGTCAGTGTCACTACTACTGAAGTGCATGTCAAGTCAGTGTCACTACTACTTAAGTGCATGTCAAGTCAGTGTCACTACTACTGCAGTGTATGTCAAGTCAGTGTCACTACTACTGCAGTGTATGTCAAGTCAGTGTCACTACTACTGCAGTGTATGTCAAGTCAGTGTCACTACTACTGAAGTGTATGTCAAGTCAGTGCCACTACTACTGCAGTGCATGTAAAGTCAGTGCCACTACTACTGCAGTGTATGTCAAGTCAGTGTCACTACTACTGCAGTGTATGTCAAGTCAGTGTCACTACTACTGCAGTGTATGTCAAGTCAGTGTCACTACTACTGAAGTGTATGTCAAATCAGTGCCACTACTACTGCAGTGCATGTAAAGTCAGTGCCACTACTACTGCAGTGTATGTCAAGTCAGTGCCACTACTACTGCAGTGTATGTCAAGTCAGTGTCACTACTACTGCAATGTATGTCAAGTCAGTGTCACTACTACTGCAGTGCATGTCAAGTCAGTGTCACTACTACTGCAGTGTATGTCAAGTCAGTGTCACTACTACTGCAGTGTATGTCAAGTCTGTGTCACTACTACTGCAGTGTATGTCAAGTCAGTGCCACTACTACTGCAGTGTATGTCAAGTCAGTGTCACTACTACTGCAGTGTATGTCAAGTCAGTGTCACTACTACTGAAGTGTATGTCAAGTCAGTGCCACTACTACTGCAGTGCATGTAAAGTCAGTGTCACTACTACTGCAGTGTATGTCAAATCAGTGTCACTACTACTGCAGTGTATGTCAAGTCAGTGTCACTACTACTGCAGTGTATATCAAGTCAGTGTCACTACTACTGCAGTGTATGTCAATTCAGTGTCACTACTACTGAAGTGTATGTCAAGTCAGTGCCACTACTACTGCAGTGCATGTAAAGTCAGTGCCACTACTACTGCAGTGTATGTCAAGTCAGTGTCACTACTACTGCAGTGTATGTCAAGTCAGTGTCACTACTACTGCAGTGTATGTCAAGTCAGTGTCACTACTACTGAAGTGTATGTCAAGTCAGTGCCACTACTACTGCAGTGCATGTAAAGTCAGTGCCACTACTACTGCAGTGTATGTCAAGTCAGTGTCACTACTACTGCAATGTATGTCAAGTCAGTGTCACTACTACTGCAGTCCATGTCAAGTCGGTGTCACTACTACTGCAGTGTATGTCAAGTCACTGTCACTACTACTGCAGTGTATGTCAAGTCGGTGTCACTACTACTGCAGTCCATGTCAAGTCGGTGTCACTACTACTGCAGTGTATGTCAAGTCACTGTCACTACTACTGCAGTGTATGTCAAGTCAGTGTCACTACTACTGCAGTGTATGTCAAGTCTGTGTCACTACTATTGCAGTGTATGTCAAGTCAGTACCACTACTACTGAAGTGTATGTCAAGTCGGTGACACTACTACTGCAGTGTATGTCAAGTCGGTGTCACTACTACTGCAGTCCATGTCAAGTCGGTGTCACTACTACTGCAGTGTATGTCAAGTCACTGTCACTACTACTGCAGTGTATGTCAAGTCAGTACCACTACTACTGAAGTGTATGTCAAGTCGGTGTCACTACTACTGCAGTCCATGTCAAGTCGGTGTCACTACTACTGCAGTGTATGTCAAGTCAGTGTCACTACTACTGAAGTGTATGTCAAGTCAGTGTCACTACTACTGCAGTTTATGTCAAGTCAGTGTCACTACTACTGCAGTGTATGTCAAGTCAGTGTCACTACTACTGCAGTCCATGTCAAGTCGGTGTCACTACTACTGCAGTGTATGTCAAGTCAGTGTCACTACTACTGCAGTGTATGTCAAGTCGGTGTCACTACTACTGCAGTGTATGTCAAGTCAGTGTCCTACTACTGAAGTGTATGTCAAGTCAGTGTCACTACTACTGAAGTGCATGTCTAGTCAGTGTCACTACTACTGCAGTGTATGTCAAGTCAGTACCACTACTACTGCAGTGTATGTCAAATCAGTATCACTACCACTGCAGTACATGTCAAGTCAGTGTCACTAATACTGAAGTGCATGTCTAGTCAGTGTCACTACTACTGCAGTGTATGTCAAGTCAGTGCCACTACTACTGCAGTGTATGTCAAGTCAGTGTCACTACTACTGAAGTGTATGTCAAGTCAGTGTCACTACTACTGCAGTACATGTCAAGTCAGTGTCACTACTACTGAAGTGTATGTCAAGTCAGTGCCACTACTACTGCAGTACATGTCAAGTCAGTGTCACTACTACTGCAGTGTATGTCAAGTCAGTACCACTACTACTGCAGTGTATGTCAAGTCGGTGACACTACTACTGCAGTACATGTCAAGTCAGTGTCACTACTACTGAAGTGTATGTCAACCAGTGCCACTACTACTGCAGTGCATGTCAAGTCAGTGTCACTACTACTGCAGTGTATGTCAAGTCAGTGCCACTACTACTGCAGTGTATGTCAAGTCAGTGTCACTACTACTGCACTGTATGTCAAGTCAGTGTCACTACTACTGCAGTGTATGTCAAGTCAGTGTCACTACTACTGAAGTGCATGTCAAGTCAGTGTCACTACTACTGAAGTGCATGTCAAGTCAGTGTCACTACTACTGCAGTGTATGTCAAGTCAGTGTCACTACTACTGCAGTGTATGTCAAGTCAGTGTCACTACTACTGCAGTGTATGTCAAGTCAGTGTCACTACTACTGAAGTGTATGTCAAGTCAGTGCCACTACTACTGCAGTGCATGTAAAGTCAGTGCCACTACTACTGCAGTGTATGTCAAGTCAGTGTCACTACTACTGCAGTGTATGTCAAGTCAGTGTCACTACTACTGCAGTGTATGTCAAGTCAGTGTCACTACTACTGAAGTGTATGTCAAGTCAGTGCCACTACTACTGCAGTGCATGTAAATCAGTGCCACTACTACTGCAGTGTATGTCAAGTCAGTGTCACTACTACTGCAATGTATGTCAAGTCAGTGTCACTACTACTGCAGTGCATGTCAAGTCAGTGTCACTACTACTGCAGTGTATGTCAAGTCAGTACCACTACTACTGCAGTGTATGTCAAGTCGATGACACTACTACTGCAGTGTATGTCAAGTCAGTGCCACTACTACTGCAGTACATGTCAAGGCAGTGTCACTACTACTGCAGTGTATGTCAACCAGTGGCACTACTACTGCAGTGCATGTCAAGTCAGTGCCACTACTACTGCAGTGTATGTCAAGTCAGTGCCACTACTACTGCAGTGTATGTCAAGTCAGTGTCACTACTACTGAAGTGTATGTCAAGTCAGTGTCACTACTACTGCAGTACATGTCAAGTCAGTGTCACTACTACTGAAGTGTATGTCAAGTCAGTGCCACTACTACTGCAGTACATGTCAAGTCAGTGTCACTACTACTGCAGTGTATGTCAAGTCAGTACCACTACTACTGCAGTGTATGTCAAGTCGGTGACACTACTACTGCAGTACATGTCAAGTCAGTGTCACTACTACTGCAGTGTATGTCAAGTCAGTGTCACTACTACTGCAGTGTATGTCAAGTCTGTGTCACTACTATTGCAGTGTATGTCAAGTCAGTACCACTACTACTGAAGTGTATGTCAAGTCGGTGACACTACTACTGCAGTGTATGTCAAGTCGGTGTCACTACTACTGCAGTCCATGTCAAGTCGGTGTCACTACTACTGCAGTGTATGTCAAGTCACTGTCACTACTACTGCAGTGTATGTCAAGTCAGTACCACTACTACTGAAGTGTATGTCAAGTCGGTGTCACTACTACTGCAGTCCATGTCAAGTCGGTGTCACTACTACTGCAGTGTATGTCAAGTCAGTGTCACTACTACTGAAGTGTATGTCAAGTCAGTGTCACTACTACTGCAGTTTATGTCAAGTCAGTGTCACTACTACTGCAGTGTATGTCAAGTCAGTGTCACTACTACTGCAGTCCATGTCAAGTCGGTGTCACTACTACTGCAGTGTATGTCAAGTCGGTGTCACTACTACTGCAGTCCATGTCAAGTCGGTGTCACTACTACTGCAGTGTATGTCAAGTCACTGTCACTACTACTGCAGTGTATGTCAAGTCAGTACCACTACTACTGAAGTGTATGTCAAGTCGGTGTCACTACTACTGCAGTCCATGTCAAGTCGGTGTCACTACTACTGCAGTGTATGTCAAGTCAGTGTCACTACTACTGAAGTGTATGTCAAGTCAGTGTCACTACTACTGCAGTTTATGTCAAGTCAGTGTCACTACTACTGCAGTGTATGTCAAGTCAGTGTCACTACTACTGCAGTCCATGTCAAGTCGGTGTCACTACTACTGCAGTGTATGTCAAGTCACTGTCACTACTACTGCAGTGTATGTCAAGTCGGTGTCACTACTACTGCAGTCCATGTCAAGTCGGTGTCACTACTACTGCAGTGTATGTCAAGTCACTGTCACTACTACTGCAGTGTATGTCAAGTCAGTACCACTACTACTGAAGTGTATGTCAAGTCGGTGTCACTACTACTGCAGTCCATGTCAAGTCGGTGTCACTACTACTGCAGTGTATGTCAAGTCAGTGTCACTACTACTGAAGTGTATGTCAAGTCAGTGTCACTACTACTGCAGTTTATGTCAAGTCAGTGTCACTACTACTGCAGTGTATGTCAAGTCAGTGTCACTACTACTGCAGTCCATGTCAAGTCGGTGTCACTACTACTGCAGTGTATGTCAAGTCACTGTCACTACTACTGCAGTGTATGTCAAGTCGGTGTCACTACTACTGCAGTCCATGTCAAGTCGGTGTCACTACTACTGCAGTGTATGTCAAGTCACTGTCACTACTACTGCAGTGTATGTCAAGTCAGTACCACTACTACTGAAGTGTATGTCAAGTCGGTGTCACTACTACTGCAGTCCATGTCAAGTCGGTGTCACTACTACTGCAGTGTATGTCAAGTCAGTGTCACTACTACTGAAGTGTATGTCAAGTCAGTGTCACTACTACTGCAGTTTATGTCAAGTCAGTGTCACTACTACTGCAGTGTATGTCAAGTCAGTGTCACTACTACTGCAGTCCATGTCAAGTCGGTGTCACTACTACTGCAGTGTATGTCAAGTCACTGTCACTACTACTGCAGTGTATGTCAAGTCGGTGTCACTACTACTGCAGTCCATGTCAAGTCGGTGTCACCACTACTGCAGTGTATGTCAAGTCACTGTCACTACTACTGCAGTGTATGTCAAGTCAGTACCACTACTACTGAAGTGTATGTCAAGTCGGTGTCACTACTACTGCAGTCCATGTCAAGTCGGTGTCACTACTACTGCAGTGTATGTCAAGTCAGTGTCACTACTACTGAAGTGTATGTCAAGTCAGTGTCACTACTACTGCAGTTTATGTCAAGTCAGTGTCACTACTACTGCAGTGTATGTCAAGTCAGTGTCACTACTACTGCAGTCCATGTCAAGTCGGTGTCACTACTACTGCAGTGTATGTCAAGTCACTGTCACTACTACTGCAGTGTATGTCAAGTCGGTGTCACTACTACTGCAGTCCATGTCAAGTCGGTGTCACTACTACTGCAGTGTATGTCAAGTCACTGTCACTACTACTGCAGTGTATGTCAAGTCAGTGTCACTACTACTGCAGTGTATGTCAAGTCTGTGTCACTACTATTGCAGTGTATGTCAAGTCAGTACCACTACTACTGAAGTGTATGTCAAGTCGGTGACACTACTACTGCAGTGTATGTCAAGTCGGTGTCACTACTACTGCAGTCCATGTCAAGTCGGTGTCACTACTACTGCAGTGTATGTCAAGTCACTGTCACTACTACTGCAGTGTATGTCAAGTCAGTACCACTACTACTGAAGTGTATGTCAAGTCGGTGTCACTACTACTGCAGTCCATGTCAAGTCGGTGTCACTACTACTGCAGTGTATGTCAAGTCAGTGTCACTACTACTGAAGTGTATGTCAAGTCAGTGTCACTACTACTGCAGTTTATGTCAAGTCAGTGTCACTACTACTGCAGTGTATGTCAAGTCAGTGTCACTACTACTGCAGTCCATGTCAAGTCGGTGTCACTACTACTGCAGTGTATGTCAAGTCAGTGTCACTACTACTGCAGTGTATGTCAAGTCGGTGTCACTACTACTGCAGTGTATGTCAAGTCAGTGTCCTACTACTGAAGTGTATGTCAAGTCAGTGTCACTACTACTGAAGTGCATGTCTAGTCAGTGTCACTACTACTGCAGTGTATGTCAAGTCAGTACCACTACTACTGCAGTGTATGTCAAATCAGTATCACTACCACTGCAGTACATGTCAAGTCAGTGTCACTAATACTGAAGTGCATGTCTAGTCAGTGTCACTACTACTGCAGTGTATGTCAAGTCAGTGCCACTACTACTGCAGTGTATGTCAAGTCAGTGTCACTACTACTGAAGTGTATGTCAAGTCAGTGTCACTACTACTGCAGTACATGTCAAGTCAGTGTCACTACTACTGAAGTGTATGTCAAGTCAGTGCCACTACTACTGCAGTACATGTCAAGTCAGTGTCACTACTACTGCAGTGTATGTCAAATCAGTACCACTACTACTGCAGTGTATGTCAAGTCGGTGACACTACTACTGCAGTACATGTCAAGTCAGTGTCACTACTACTGAAGTGTATGTCAACCAGTGCCACTACTACTGCAGTGCATGTCAAGTCAGTGTCACTACTACTGCAGTGTATGTCAAGTCAGTGCCACTACTACTGCAGTGTATGTCAAGTCAGTGTCACTACTACTGCACTGTATGTCAAGTCAGTGTCACTACTACTGCAGTGTATGTCAAGTCAGTGTCACTACTACTGAAGTGCATGTCAAGTCAGTGTCACTACTACTGAAGTGCATGTCAAGTCAGTGTCACTACTACTGCAGTGTATGTCAAGTCAGTGTCACTACTACTGCAGTGTATGTCAAGTCAGTGTCACTACTACTGCAGTGTATGTCAAGTCAGTGTCACTACTACTGAAGTGTATGTCAAGTCAGTGCCACTACTACTGCAGTGCATGTAAAGTCAGTGCCACTACTACTGCAGTGTATGTCAAGTCAGTGTCACTACTACTGCAGTGTATGTCAAGTCAGTGTCACTACTACTGCAGTGTATGTCAAGTCAGTGTCACTACTACTGAAGTGTATGTCAAGTCAGTGCCACTACTACTGCAGTGCATGTAAATCAGTGCCACTACTACTGCAGTGTATGTCAAGTCAGTGTCACTACTACTGCAATGTATGTCAAGTCAGTGTCACTACTACTGCAGTGCATGTCAAGTCAGTGTCACTACTACTGCAGTGTATGTCAAGTCAGTACCACTACTACTGCAGTGTATGTCAAGTCGATGACACTACTACTGCAGTGTATGTCAAGTCAGTGCCACTACTACTGCAGTACATGTCAAGGCAGTGTCACTACTACTGCAGTGTATGTCAACCAGTGGCACTACTACTGCAGTGCATGTCAAGTCAGTGCCACTACTACTGCAGTGTATGTCAAGTCAGTGCCACTACTACTGCAGTGTATGTCAAGTCAGTGTCACTACTACTGAAGTGTATGTCAAGTCAGTGTCACTACTACTGCAGTACATGTCAAGTCAGTGTCACTACTACTGAAGTGTATGTCAAGTCAGTGCCACTACTACTGCAGTACATGTCAAGTCAGTGTCACTACTACTGCAGTGTATGTCAAGTCAGTACCACTACTACTGCAGTGTATGTCAAGTCGGTGACACTACTACTGCAGTACATGTCAAGTCAGTGTCACTACTACTGCAGTGTATGTCAAGTCAGTGTCACTACTACTGCAGTGTATGTCAAGTCTGTGTCACTACTATTGCAGTGTATGTCAAGTCAGTACCACTACTACTGAAGTGTATGTCAAGTCGGTGACACTACTACTGCAGTGTATGTCAAGTCGGTGTCACTACTACTGCAGTCCATGTCAAGTCGGTGTCACTACTACTGCAGTGTATGTCAAGTCACTGTCACTACTACTGCAGTGTATGTCAAGTCAGTACCACTACTACTGAAGTGTATGTCAAGTCGGTGTCACTACTACTGCAGTCCATGTCAAGTCGGTGTCACTACTACTGCAGTGTATGTCAAGTCAGTGTCACTACTACTGAAGTGTATGTCAAGTCAGTGTCACTACTACTGCAGTTTATGTCAAGTCAGTGTCACTACTACTGCAGTGTATGTCAAGTCAGTGTCACTACTACTGCAGTCCATGTCAAGTCGGTGTCACTACTACTGCAGTGTATGTCAAGTCAGTGTCACTACTACTGCAGTGTATGTCAAGTCGGTGTCACTACTACTGCAGTGTATGTCAAGTCAGTGTCCTACTACTGAAGTGTATGTCAAGTCAGTGTCACTACTACTGAAGTGCATGTCTAGTCAGTGTCACTACTACTGCAGTGTATGTCAAGTCAGTACCACTACTACTGCAGTGTATGTCAAATCAGTATCACTACCACTGCAGTACATGTCAAGTCAGTGTCACTAATACTGAAGTGCATGTCTAGTCAGTGTCACTACTACTGCAGTGTATGTCAAGTCAGTGCCACTACTACTGCAGTGTATGTCAAGTCAGTGTCACTACTACTGAAGTGTATGTCAAGTCAGTGTCACTACTACTGCAGTACATGTCAAGTCAGTGTCACTACTACTGAAGTGTATGTCAAGTCAGTGCCACTACTACTGCAGTACATGTCAAGTCAGTGTCACTACTACTGCAGTGTATGTCAAGTCAGTACCACTACTACTGCAGTGTATGTCAAGTCGGTGACACTACTACTGCAGTACATGTCAAGTCAGTGTCACTACTACTGAAGTGTATGTCAACCAGTGCCACTACTACTGCAGTGCATGTCAAGTCAGTGTCACTACTACTGCAGTGTATGTCAAGTCAGTGCCACTACTACTGCAGTGTATGTCAAGTCAGTGTCACTACTACTGCACTGTATGTCAAGTCAGTGTCACTACTACTGCAGTGTATGTCAAGTCAGTGTCACTACTACTGAAGTGCATGTCAACTCAGTGTCACTACTACTGAAGTGCATGTCAAGTCAGTGTCACTACTACTGCAGTGTATGTCAAGTCAGTGTCACTACTACTGCAGTGTATGTCAAGTCAGTGTCACTACTACTGCAGTGTATGTCAAGTCAGTGTCACTACTACTGAAGTGTATGTCAAGTCAGTGCCACTACTACTGCAGTGCATGTAAAGTCAGTGCCACTACTACTGCAGTGTATGTCAAGTCAGTGTCACTACTACTGCAGTGTATGTCAAGTCAGTGTCACTACTACTGCAGTGTATGTCAAGTCAGTGTCACTACTACTGAAGTGTATGTCAAGTCAGTGCCACTACTACTGCAGTGCATGTAAAGTCAGTGCCACTACTACTGCAGTGTA
This sequence comes from Eledone cirrhosa, assembly GCA_964016885.1. Taxonomy (NCBI): domain Eukaryota; kingdom Metazoa; phylum Mollusca; class Cephalopoda; order Octopoda; family Eledonidae; genus Eledone; species Eledone cirrhosa. The sequence continues at coordinate 2,636,064 of OZ024756.1, forward strand.
TGTCAAGTCAGTGTCACTACTACTGCAATGTATGTCAAGTCAGTGTCACTACTACTGCAGTGCATGTCAAGTCAGTGTCACTACTACTGCAGTGTATGTCAAGTCAGTACCACTACTACTGCAGTGTATGTCAAGTCGATGACACTACTACTGCAGTGTATGTCAAGTCAGTGCCACTACTACTGCAGTACATGTCAAGGCAGTGTCACTACTACTGCAGTGTATGTCAACCAGTGGCACTACTACTGCAGTGCATGTCAAGTCAGTGCCACTACTACTGCAGTGTATGTCAAGTCAGTGTCACTACTACTGAAGTGTATGTCAAGTCAGTGTCACTACTACTGCAGTACATGTCAAGTCAGTGTCACTACTACTGAAGTGTATGTCAAGTCAGTGCCACTACTACTGCAGTACATGTCAAGTCAGTGTCACTACTACTGCAGTGTATGTCAAGTCAGTACCACTACTACTGCAGTGTATGTCAAGTCGGTGACACTACTACTGCAGTACATGTCAAGTCAGTGTCACTACTACTGAAGTGTATGTCAACCAGTGCCACTTCTACTGCAGTGCATGTCAAGTCAGTGTCACTACTACTGCAGTGTATGTCAAGTCAGTGCCACTACTACTGCAGTGTATGTCAAGTCAGTGTCACTACTACTGCACTGTATGTCAAGTCAGTGTCACTACTACTGCAGTGTATGTCAAGTCAGTGTCACTACTACTGAAGTGCATGTCAAGTCAGTGTCACTACTACTGAAGTGCATGTCAAGTCAGTGTCACTACTACTGCAGTGTATGTCAAGTCAGTGTCACTACTACTGCAGTGTATGTCAAGTCAGTGTCACTACTACTGCAGTGTATGTCAAGTCAGTGTCACTACTACTGAAGTGTATGTCAAGTCAGTGCCACTACTACTGCAGTGCATGTAAAGTCAGTGCCACTACTACTGCAGTGTATGTCAAGTCAGTGTCACTACTACTGCAGTGTATGTCAAGTCAGTGTCACTACTACTGCAGTGTATGTCAAGTCAGTGTCACTACTACTGAAGTGTATGTCAAGTCAGTGCCACTACTACTGCAGTGCATGTAAAGTCAGTGCCACTACTACTGCAGTGTATGTCAAGTCAGTGTCACTACTACTGCAATGTATGTCAAGTCAGTGTCACTACTAATGCAGTGCATGTCAAGTCAGTGTCACTACTACTGCAGTGTATGTCAAGTCAGTACCACTACTACTGCAGTGTATGTCAAGTCGATGACACTACTACTGCAGTGTATGTCAAGTCAGTGCCACTACTACTGCAGTACATGTCAAGGCAGTGTCACTACTACTGCAGTGTATGTCAACCAGTGGCACTACTACTGCAGTGCATGTCAAGTCAGTGCCACTACTACTGCAGTGTATGTCAAGTCAGTGCCACTACTACTGCAGTGTATGTCAAGTCAGTGTCACTACTACTGCAGTGCATGTCAAGTCAGTGTCACTACTACTGCAGTGTATGTCAAGTCAGTGTCACTACTACTGCAGTGTATGTCAAGTCTGTGTCACTACTACTGCAGTGTATGTCAAGTCAGTGCCACTACTACTGCAGTGTATGTCAAGTCAGTGTCACTACTACTGCAGTGTATGTCAAGTCAGTGTCACTACTACTGAAGTGTATGTCAAGTCAGTGTCACTACTACTGAAGTGTATGTCAAGTCAGTATCACTACTACTGCAGTGTATGTCAAGTCAGTGTCACTAATACTGCAGTGCATGTCAAGTCAGTGTCACTACTACTGCAGTGTATGTCAAGTCGGTGTCACTACTACTGCAGTCCATGTCAAGTCGGTGTCACTACTACTGCAGTGTATGTCAAGTCACTGTCACTACTACTGCAGTGTATGTCAAGTCAGTGCCACTACTACTGCAGTGTATGTCAAGTCTGTGTCACTACTATTGCAGTGTATGTCAAGTCAGTACCACTACTACTGCAGTGTATGTCAAGTCAGTATCACTACTACTGCAGTGTATGTCAAGTCAGTGCCACTACTACTGAAGTGTATGTCAAGTCGGTGTCACGACTACTGCAGCCATGTCAAGTCGGTGTCACTACTACTGCAGTGTATGTCAAGTCAGTGTCACTACTACTGCAGTGTATGTCAAGTCAGTGTCACTACTATTGCAGTGTATGTCAAGTCAGTACCACTACTACTGAAGTGTATGTCAAGTCGGTGACACTACTACTGCAGTGTATGTCAAGTCGGTGTCACTACTACTGCAGTCCATGTCAAGTCGGTGTCACCACTACTGCAGTGTATGTCAAGTCACTGTCACTACTACTGCAGTGTATGTCAAGTCAGTACCACTACTACTGAAGTGTATGTCAAGTCGGTGTCACTACTACTGCAGTCCATGTCAAGTCGGTGTCTCTACTACTGTAGTGTATGTCAAGTCAGTGTCACTACTACTGCAGTGTATGTCAAGTCAGTGTCACTACTACTGAAGTGTATGTCAAGTCAGTGTCACTACTACTGCAGTTAATGTCAAGTCAGTGTCACTACTACTGCAGTGTATGTCAAGTCACTGTCACTACTACTGCAGTGTATGTCAAGTCAGTACCACTACTACTGCAGTGTATGTCAAGTCAGTATCACTACTACTGCAGTGTATGTCAAGTCAGTGTCACTACTACTGCAGTCCATGTCAAGTCGGTGTCACTACTACTGCAGTGTATGTCAAGTCAGTGTCACTACTACTGCAGTGTATGTCAAGTCGGTGTCACTACTACTGCAGTGTATGTCAAGTCAGTGTCCTACTACTGAAGTGTATGTCAAGTCAGTGTCACTACTACTGAAGTGCATGTCTAGTCAGTGTCACTACTACTGCAGTGTATGTCAAGTCAGTACCACTACTACTGCAGTGTATGTCAAATCAGTATCACTAACACTGCTGTACATGTCAAGTCAGTGTCACTAATACTGAAGTGCATGTCTAGTCAGTGTCACTACTACTGCAGTGTATGTCAAGTCAGTGCCACTACTACTGCAGTGTATGTCAAGTCAGTGTCACTACTACTGAAGTGTATGTCAAGTCAGTGTCACTACTACTGCAGTACATGTCAAGTCAGTGTCACTACTACTGAAGTGTATGTCAAGTCAGTGCCACTACTACTGCAGTACATGTCAAGTCAGTGTCACTACTACTGCAGTGTATGTCAAGTCAGTACCACTACTACTGCAGTGTATGTCAAGTCGGTGACACTACTACTGCAGTACATGTCAAGTCAGTGTCACTACTACTGCAGTGTATGTCAAGTCAGTGTCACTACTACTGCAGTGTATGTCAAGTCGGTGTCACTACTACTGCAGTGTATGTCAAGTCAGTGTCCTACTACTGAAGTGTATGTCAAGTCAGTGTCACTACTACTGAAGTGCATGTCTAGTCAGTGTCACTACTACTGCAGTGTATGTCAAGTCAGTACCACTACTACTGCAGTGTATGTCAAATCAGTATCACTACCACTGCAGTACATGTCAAGTCAGTGTCACTAATACTGAAGTGCATGTCTAGTCAGTGTCACTACTACTGCAGTGTATGTCAAGTCAGTGCCACTACTACTGCAGTGTATGTCAAGTCAGTGTCACTACTACTGAAGTGTTTGTCAAGTCAGTGTCACTACTACTGCAGTACATGTCAAGTCAGTGTCACTACTACTGAAGTGTATGTCAAGTCAGTGCCACTACTACTGCAGTACATGTCAAGTCAGTGTCACTACTACTGCAGTGTATGTCAAGTCAGTACCACTACTACTGCAGTGTATGTCAAGTCGGTGACACTACTACTGCAGTACATGTCAAGTCAGTGTCACTACTACTGAAGTGTATGTCAACCAGTGCCACTACTACTGCAGTGCATGTCAAGTCAGTGTCACTACTACTTAAGTGCATGTCAAGTCAGTGTCACTACTACTGCAGTGTATGTCAAGTCAGTGTCACTACTACTTAAGTGCATGTCAAGTCAGTGTCACTACTACTGCAGTGTATGTCAAGTCAGTGTCACTACTACTGCAGTGCATGTCAAGTCAGTGTCACTACTACTGCAGTGTATGTCAAGTCAGTGTCACTACTACTGCAGTGTATGTCAAGTCAGTGTCACTACTACTGCAGTGTATGTCAAGTCAGTGCCACTACTACTGCAGTGTATGTCAAGTCAGTGTCACTACTACTGCAGTGTATGTCAAGTCAGTGTCACTACTACTGAAGTGTATGTCAAGTCAGTGTCACTACTACTGAAGTGTATGTCAAGTCAGTATCACTACTACTGCAGTGTATGTCAAGTCAGTGTCACTAATACTGCAGTGCATGTCAAGTCAGTGTCACTACTACTGCAGTGTATGTCAAGTCTGTGTCACTACTATTGCAGTCCATGTCAAGTCGCTGTCACTACTACTGCAGTGTATGTCAAGTCACTGTCACTACTACTGCAGTGTATGTCAAGTCAGTGTCACTACTACTGCAGTGTATGTCAAGTCTGTGTCACTACTATTGCAGTGTATGTCAAGTCAGTACCACTACTACTGAAGTGTATGTCAAGTCGGTGTCACTACTACTGCAGTCCATGTCAAGTCGGTGTCACTACTACTGCAGTGTATGTCAAGTCACTGTCACTACTACTGCAGTGTATGTCAAGTCAGTGTCACTACTACTGAAGTGTATGTCAAGTCGGTGTCACTACTACTGCAGCCATGTCAAGTCGGTGTCACTACTACTGCAGTGTATGTCAAGTCAGTGTCACTACTACTGCAGTGTATGTCAAGTCAGGGTAACTACTATTGCAGTGTATGTCAAGTCAGTACCACTACTACTGAAGTGTATGTCAAGTCGGTGACACTACTACTGCAGTGTATGTCAAGTCGGTGTCACTACTACTGCAGTCCATGTCAAGTCGGTGTCACTACTACTGCAGTGTATGTCAAGTCACTGTCACTACTACTGCAGTGTATGTCAAGTCAGTACCACTACTACTGAAGTGTATGTCAAGTCGGTGTCACTACTACTGCAGTCCATGTCACGTCGGTGTCACTACTACTGCAGTGTATGTCAAGTCAGTGTCACTACTACTGTAGTGTATGTCAAGTCAGTGTCACTACTACTGCAGTGTATGTCAAGTCAGTGTCACTACTATTGAAGTGTATGTCAAGTCAGTGTCACTACTACTGCAGTTAATGTCAAGTCAGTGTCACTACTACTGCAGTGTATGTCAAGTCAGTGTCACTACTACTGCAGTCCATGTCAAGTCGGTGTCACTACTACTGCAGTGCATGTCTAGTCAGTGTCACTACTACTGCAGTGTATGTCAAGTCAGTGCCACTACTACTGCAGTGTATGTCAAGTCAGTGTCACTACTACTGAAGTGTATGTCAAGTCAGTGTCACTACTACTGCAGTACATGTCAACTCAGTGTCACTACTACTGAAGTGTATGTCAAGTCAGTGCCACTACTACTGCAGTACATGTCAAGTCAGTGTCACTACTACTGCAGTGTATGTCAAGTCAGTACCACTACTACTGCAGTGTATGTCAAGTCGGTGACACTACTACTGCAGTACATGTCAAGTCAGTGTCACTACTACTGAAGTGTATGTCAACCAGTGCCACTACTACTGCAGTGCATGTCAAGTCAGTGTCTCTACTACTGCAGTGTATGTCAAGTCAGTGCCACTACTACTGCAGTGTATGTCAAGTCAGTGTCACTACTACTGCACTGTATGTCAAGTCAGTGTCACTACTACTGCAGTGTATGTCAAGTCAGTGTCACTACTACTGAAGTGCATGTCAAGTCAGTGTCACTACTACTGAAGTGCATGTCAAGTCAGTGTCACTACTACTGCAGTGTATGTCAAGTCAGTGTCACTACTACTGCAGTGTATGTCAAGTCAGTGTCACTACTACTGCAGTGTATGTCAAGTCAGTGTCACTACTACTGAAGTGTATGTCAAGTCAGTGCCACTACTACTGCAGTGCATGTAAAGTCAGTGCCACTACTACTGCAGTGTATGTCAAGTCAGTGTCACTACTACTGCAGTGTATGTCAAGTCAGTGTCACTACTACTGCAGTGTATGTCAAGTCAGTGTCACTACTACTGAAGTGTATGTCAAGTCAGTGCCACTACTACTGCAGTGCATGTAAAGTCAGTGCCACTACTACTGCAGTGTATGTCAAGTCAGTGTCACTACTACTGCAATGTATGTCAAGTCAGTGTCACTACTACTGCAGTGCATGTCAAGTCAGTGTCACTACTACTGCAGTGTATGTCAAGTCAGTACCACTACTACTGCAGTACATGTCAAGTCAGTGTCACTACTACTGCAGTGTATGTCAAGTCAGTGCCACTACTACTGCAGTACATGTCAAGTCAGTGTCACTACTACTGCAGTGTATGTCAAGTCAGTGCCACTACTACTGCAGTGTATGTCAAGTCAGTGTCACTACTACTGCAGTACATGTCAAGTCAGTGTCACTACTACTGCAATGTATGTCAAGTCAGTGTCACTACTACTGCAGTGCATGTCAAGTCAGTGCCACTACTACTGCAGTGTATGTCAAGTCAGTGTCACTACTACTGCAGTACATGTCAAGTCAGTGCCACTACTACTGCAGTGTATGTCAAGTCAGTGTCACTACTACTGCAGTACATGTCAAGTCAGTGGCACTACTACTGCAGTGCATGTCAAGTCAGTGCCACTACTACTGCAGTGTATGTCAAGTCAGTGCCACTACTACTGCAGTGTATGTCAAGTCAGTGTCACTACTACTGCAGTACATGTCAAGTCAGTGTCACTACTACTGCAGTACATGTCAAGTCAGTGTCACTACTACTGCAATGTATGTCAAGTCAGTGTCACTACTACTGCAGTGCATGTCAAGTCAGTGTCACTACTACTGCAGTGTATGTCAAGTCAGTGTCACTACTACTGCAGTGTATGTCAAGTCAGTGCCACTACTACTGCAGTGTATGTCAAGTCAGTGTCACTACTACTGCAGTGCATGTCAAGTCAGTGTCACTACTACTGCAGTGTATGTCAAGTCTGTGTCACTACTACTGCAGTGCATGTCAAGTCAGTGTCACTACTACTGCAGTGTATGTCAAGTCAGTGTCACTAATACTGCAGTGCATGTCAAGTCAGTGTCACTACTACTGCAGTGTATGTCAAGTCGGTGTCACTACTACTGCAGTCCATGTCAAGTCGGTGTCACTACTACTGCAGTGTATGTCAAGTCACTGTCACTACTACTGCAGTGTATGTCAAGTCAGTGTCACTAATACTGCAGTGAATGTCAAGTCAGTGTCACTACTACTGCAGTGTATGTCAAGTCAGTGTCACTACTATTGCAGTGTATGTCAAGTCAGTACCACTACTACTGAAGTGTATCTCAAGTCAGTGTCACTACTATTGCAGTGTATGTCAAGTCAGTGTCACTACTACTGCAGTGTATGTCAAGTCAGTGTCACTACTACTGCAGTGTATGTCAAGTCACTGTCACTACTACTGCAGTGTATGTCAAGTCAGTGTCACTACTACTGCAGTGAATGTCAAGTCAGTACCACTACTACTGAAGTGTATGTCAAGTCAGTACCACTACTACTGAAGTGTATCTCAAGTCAGTGTCACTACTATTGCAGTGTATGTCAAGTCAGTGTCACTACTACTGCAGTGTATGTCAAGTCAGTGTCACTACTACTGCAGTGTATGTCAAGTCTGTGTCACTACTACTGCAGTGCATGTCAAGTCAGTGTCACTACTACTGCAGTGTATGTCAAGTCTGTGTCACTACTACTGCAGTGCATGTCAAGTCAGTGTCACTACTACTGCAGTGTATGTCAAGTCGGTGTCACTAATACTGCAGTGCATGTCAAGTCAGTGTCACTACTACTGCAGTGTATGTCAAGTCGGTGTCACTACTACTGCAGTCCATGTCAAGTCGGTGTCACTACTACTGCAGTGTATGTCAAGTCACTGTCACTACTACTGCAGTGTATGTCAAGTCAGTGTCACTACTATTGCAGTGTATGTCAAGTCAGTGTCACTACTACTGAAGTGTATGTCAAGTCAGTACCACTACTACTGAAGTGTATCTCAAGTCAGTGTCACTACTATTGCAGTGTATGTCAAGTCAGTGTCACTACTACTGCAGTGTATGTCAAGTCAGTGTCACTACTACTGCAGTGTATGTCAAGTCACTGTCACTACTACTGCAGTGTATGTCAAGTCAGTGTCACTACTACTGCAGTGAATGTCAAGTCAGTACCACTACTACTGAAGTGTATGTCAAGTCAGTACCACTACTACTGAAGTGTATCTCAAGTCAGTGTCACTACTACTGCAGTGTATGTCAAGTCAGTACCACTAATACTGCAGTGTATGTCAAGTGAGTGCCACTACTACTGCAGTGTATGTCAAGTCAGTACCACTACTACTGCAGTGTATGTCAAGTCAGTACCACTACTACTGAAGTGTATGTCAAGTCAGTACCACTACTACTGAAGTGTATCTCAAGTCAGTGTCACTACTACTGCAGTGTATGTCAAGTCAGTACCACTACTACTGCAGTGTATGTCAAGTGAGTGCCACTACTACTGCAGTGTATGTCAAGTCAGTACCACTACTACTGCAGTGTATGTCAAGTCAGTACCACTACTACTGAAGTGTATGTCAAGTCAGTACCACTACTACTGAAGTGTATCTCAAGTCAGTGTCACTACTATTGCAGTGTATGTCAAGTCAGTGTCACTACTACTGCAGTGTATGTCAAGTCAGTGTCACTACTACTGCAGTGTATGTCAAGTCACTGTCACTACTACTGCAGTGTATGTCAAGTCAGTGTCACTACTACTGCAGTGTATGTCAAGTCAGTGTCACTACTATTGCAGTGTATGTCAAGTCAGTACCACTACTACTAAAGTGTATGTCAAGTCGGTGACACTACTACTGCAGTGTATGTCAAGTCGGTGTCACTACTACTGCAGTCCATGTCAAGTCGGTGTCACTACTATTGCAGTGTATGTCAAGTCACTGTCACTACTACTGCAGTGTATGTCAAGTCAGTACCACTACTACTGAAGTGTATGTCAAGTCGGTGTCACTACTACTGCAGTCCATGTCAAGTCGGTGTCACTACTACTGTAGTGTATGTCAAGTCAGTGTCACTACTACTGCAGTGTATGTCAAGTCAGTGTCACTACTACTGAAGTGTATGTCAAGTCAGTGTCACTACTACTGCAGTTAATGTCAAGTCAGTGTCACTACTACTGCAGTGTATGTCAAGTCAGTGTCACTACTACTGCAGTCCATGTCAAGTCGGTGTCACTACTACTGCAGTGTATGTCAAGTCAGTGTCACTACTACTGCAGTGTATGTCAAGTCGGTGTCACTACTACTGCAGTGTATGTCAAGTCAGTGTCCTACTACTGAAGTGTATGTCAAGTCAGTGTCACTACTACTGCAGTGCATGTCTAGTCAGTGTCACTACTACTGCAGTGTATGTCAAGTCAGTACCACTACTACTGCAGTGTATGTCAAATCAGTATCACTACCACTGCAGTACATGTCAAGTCAGTGTCACTAATACTGAAGTGCATGTCTAGTCAGTGTCACTACTACTGCAGTGTATGTCAAGTCAGTGCCACTACTACTGCAGTGTATGTCAAGTCAGTGTCACTACTACTGAAGTGTATGTCAAGTCAGTGTCACTACTACTGCAGTACATGTCAAGTCAGTGTCACTACTACTGAAGTGTATGTCAAGTCAGTGTCACTACTACTGCAGTTAATGTCAAGTCAGTGTCACTACAACTGCAGTGTATGTCAAGTCAGTGTCACTACTACTGCAGTCCATGTCAAGTCGGTGTCACTACTACTGCAGTGTATGTCAAGTCAGTGTCACTACTACTGCAGTGTATGTCAAGTCGGTGTCACTACTACTGCAGTACATGTCAAGTCGGTGTCACTACTACTGCAGTGTATGTCAAGTCAGTGTCACTACTACTGCAGTCCATGTCAAGTCGGTGTCACTACTACTGCAGTGTATGTCAAGTCAGTGTCACTACTACTGCAGTGTATGTCAAATCAGTATCACTACCACTGCAGTACATGTCAAGTCAGTGTCACTAATACTGAAGTGCATGTCTAGTCAGTGTCACTACTACTGCAGTGTATGTGAAGTCAGTGCCACTACTACTGAAGTGTATGTCAAGTCAGTGTCACCACTACTGCAGTGTATGTCAAGTCAGTACCACTACTACTGCAGTACATGTCAAGTCAGTGTCACTACTACTGCAGTACATGTCAAGTCAGTGTCACTACTACTGAAGTGCATGTCAAGTCAGTGCCACTACTACTGCAGTGCATGTCAAGTCAGTGCAACTACTACTGCAGTGCATGTCAAGTCAGTGCCTCTACTACTGCAGTGCATGTCAAGTTAGTGCCACTACTACTGCAGTGTATGTCAAGTCAGTGCCTCTACTACTGCAGTGCATGTCAAGACAGTGTCACTACTACTGCAGTGTATGTCAAGTCAGTGTCACTACTACTGCAGTGTATGTCAAGTCAGTATGACTACTACTGCAGTGCATGTCAAGTCAGTGCCACTACTACTGCAGTATATGTCAAGTCAGTGTCACTACTACTGCAGTGTATGTCAAGTCAGTGTCACTACTACTGCAGTGTATGTCAAGTCAGTACCACTACTACTGCAGTGTATGTCAAGTCGGTGTCACTACTACTGCAGTCCATGTCAAGTCGGTGTCACTACTACTGTAGTGTATGTCAAGTCAGTGTCACTACTACTGCAGTGTATGTCAAGTCAGTGTCACTACTACTGAAGTGTATGTCAAGTCAGTGTCACTACTACTGCAGTTAATGTCAAGTCAGTGTCACTACTACTGCAGTGTATGTCAAGTCAGTGTCACTACTACTGCAGTGTATGTCAAGTCAGTACCACTACTACTGCAGTGTATGTCAAGTCGGTGTCACTACTACTGCAGTCCATGTCAAGTCAGTGTCACTAATACTGAAGTGCATGTCTAGTCAGTGTCACTACTACTGCAGTGTATGTCAAGTCAGTGCCACTACTACTGCAGTGTATGTCAAGTCAGTGTCACTACTACTGAAGTGTATGTCAAGTCAGTGTCACTACTACTGCAGTACATGTCAAGTCAGTGTCACTACTACTGAAGTGTATGTCAAGTCAGTGCCACTACTACTGCAGTACATGTCAAGTCAGTGTCACTACTACTGCAGTGTATGTCAAGTCAGTACCACTACTACTGCAGTGTATGTCAAGTCGGTGACACTACTACTGCAGTACATGTCAAGTCAGTGTCACTACTACTGAAGTGTATGTCAACCAGTGCCACTACTACTGCAGTGCATGTCAAGTCAGTGTCACTACTACTGCAGTGTATGTCAAGTCAGTGTCACTACTACTGCAGTGTATGTCAAGTCGGTGTCACTACTACTGCAGTGTATGTCAAGTCAGTGTCCTACTACTGAAGTGTATGTCAAGTCAGTGTCACTACTACTGCAGTGTATGTCAAGTCAGTGTCACTACTACTGAAGTGCATGTCTAGTCAGTGTCACTACTACTGCAGTGTATGTCAAGTCGGTGACACTACTACTGCAGTACATGTCAAGTCAGTGTCACTACTACTGAAGTGTATGTCAACCAGTGCCACTACTACTGCAGTGCATGTCAAGTCAGTGTCACTACTACTGCAGTGTATGTCAAGTCAGTGCCACTACTACTGCACTGTATGTCAAGTCAGTGTCACTACTACTGCACTGTATGTCAAGTCAGTGTCACTACTACTGCAGTACATGTCAAGTCAGTGTCACTACTACTGAAGTGCATGTCAAGTCAGTGTCACTACTACTTAAGTGCATGTCAAGTCACTGTCACTACTACTGCAGTGTATGTCAAGTCAGTGTCACTACTACTGCAGTGTATGTCAAGTCAGTGTCACTACTACTGCAGTGTATGTCAAGTCAGTGTCACTACTACTGAAGTGTATGTCAAGTCAGTGCCACTACTACTGCAGTGAATGTAAAGTCAGTGCCACTACTACTGCAGTGTATGTCAAGTCAGTGTCACTACTACTGCAGTGTATGTCAAGTCAGTGTCACTACTACTGCAGTGTATGTCAAGTCAGTGTCACTACTACTGAAGTGTATGTCAAGTCAGTGTCACTACTATTGCAGTGTATGTCAAGTCAGTACCACTACTACTGAAGTGTATGTCAAGTCGGTGACACTACTACTGCAGTGTATGTCAAGTCGGTGTCACTACTACTGCAGTCCATGTCAAGTCGGTGTCACTACTACTGCAGTGTATGTCAAGTCACTGTCACTACTACTGCAGTGTATGTCAAGTCAGTACCACTACTACTGAAGTGTATGTCAAGTCAGTGTCACCACTACTGCAGTGTATGTCAAGTCAGTACCACTACTACTGGAGTACATGTCAAGTCAGTGTCACTACTACTGCAGTACATGTCAAGTCAGTGTCACTACTACTGAAGTGCATGTCAAGTCAGTGCCACTACTACTGCAGTGCATGTCAAGTCAGTGCAACTACTACTGCAGTGCATGTCAAGTCAGTGCCTCTACTACTGCAGTGCATGTCAAGTTAGTGCCACTACTACTGCAGTGTATGTCAAGTCAGTGCCTCTACTACTGCAGTGCATGTCAAGACAGTGTCACTACTACTGCAGTGTATGTCAAGTCAGTGTCACTACTACTGCAGTGTATGTCAAGTCAGTATGACTACTACTGCAGTGCATGTCAAGTCAGTGCCACTACAACTGCAGTATATGTCAAGTCAGTGTCACTACTACTGCAGTGTATGTCAAGTCAGTGTCACTACTACTGCAGTGTATGTCAAGTCAGTATCACTACTACTGCAGTGTATGTCAAGTCAGTGTCACTACAACTGCAGAGCATGTCAAGTCAGTGTCACTGCTACTGCAGTGTATGTCAAGTCAGTACCACTACTACTGAAGTGCATGTAAAGTCAGTGTCACTACTACTGAAGTGCATGTCAAGTCAGTGTCACTACTACTGAAGTGTATGTCAAGTCAGTGCCACTACTACTGCAGTACATGTCAAGTTAGTGCCACTACTACTGCAGTGTATGTCAAGTCAGTGTCACTACTACTGAAGTGTATGTCAAGTCAGTGCCACTACTACTGCAGAACATGTCAAGTCAGTGTCACTACTACTGAAGTGTATGTCAAGTCAGTGTCACTGCTACTGCAGTGTCTGGCAAGTCAGTACCACTACTACTGCAGTGTATGTCAAGTCGGTGACACTACTACTGCAGTGTATGTCAAGTCAGTGTCACTACTACTGCACTATATGTCAAGTCAATGTCACTACTACTGCAGTACATGTCAAGTCAGTGTCACTACTACTGAAGTGCATGTCTAGTCAGTGTCACTACTACTGCAATGTATGTCAAGTCAGTGTCACTACTCCTGCAGTGCATGTCAAGTCAGTGTCACTACTACTGCAGTGTATGTCAAGTCAGTGCCACTATACTGCAGTGCATGTCAAGTCAGTGTCACTACTACTGCAATGTATGTCAAGTCAGTGTCACTACTACTGCAGTGTATGTCAAGTCACTGTCACTACTACTGCAGTACATGTCAAGTCAGTGTCACTACTACTGCAGTACATGTCAAGTCAGTGCCACTACTACTGCAGTGCATGTCAAATCAGTGTCACTACTACTGCAGTGTATGTCAAGTCAGTGTCACTACTACTGCAGTGTATGTCAAGTCAGTGTCACTACTACTGCAGTACATGTCAAGTCAGTGTCACTACTACTGCAGTGCATGTCAAGTCAGTGCCTCAACTACTGCAGTGCATGTCAAGTCAGTGCCACTACTACTGCAGTGCATGTTAAGTCAGTGTCACTACTACTGCAGTGTATGTCAAGTCAGTGTCACTACTACTGCAGTGCATGTCAAGTCAGTGTCACTACTACTGCAGTGCATGTCAAGTCAGTGCCACTACTACTGCAGTATATGTCAAGTCAGTGCCACTACTTCTGCAGTGTATGTCAAGTCAGTGTCACTACTACTGCAGTGTATGTCAAGTCAGTGTCACTACTACTGCAGTGTATGTCAAGTCAGTGTCACTACAACTGCAGTGCATGTCAAGTCAGTGTCACTACTACTGCAGTGTATGTCAAGTCAGTGTCACTACTACTGCAGTGTATGTCAAGTCAGTGTCACTACTACTGCAGAGCATGTCAAGTCTGTGTCACTGCTGCTGCAGTGTATGTCAAGTCAGTACCACTACTACTGCAGTGTATGTGAAGTCAGTGTCACTACTACTGCAGTGTATGTCAAGTCAGTGCCACTACTACTGCAGTGTATGTCAAGTCAGTGTCACTACTACTGAAGTGTACGTCAAGTCAGTGTCACTACTACTGCAGTGTATGTCAAGTCAGTGTCACTACAACTGCAGAGCATGTCAAGTCTGTGTCACTGCTGCTGCAGTGTATGTCAAGTCAGTACCACTACTACTGCAGTGTATGTCAAGTCAGTGTCACTACTACTGCAGTGTATATCAAGTCAGTGCCACTACTACTGCAGTGCATGTCAAGTCAGTGTCACTACTACTGCAGTGTATGTCAAGTCAGTGTCACTACTACTGCAGTGTATGTCAAGCCAGTGTCACTACTACTGCAGTGTATGTCAATTCAGTGTCACTACTACTGAAGTGTATGTCAAGTCAGTGTGACTACTACTGAAGTGTATGTCAAGTCAGTGTAACTACTACTGCAGTACATGTCAAGTCAGTGTCACTACTACTGAAGTGCATGTCAATCTGTGACACTACTACTGCAGTACATGTCAAGTCAGTGTCACTACTAATGCACTGTATGTCAAATCAGTTTCACTACTAATGCAGTACATGTCAAGTCGGTGTCACTACTACTGCAGTGTATGTCAAGTCAGTGTCACTACTACTGCAGTGTATGTCAAGTCAGTGTCACTACTACTGCAGTGTATGTCAAGTCAGTGTCACTACTACTGCAGTGTATGTCAAGTCAGTGTCGCTACTACTGAAGTGTATGTCAAGTCAGTGTCACTACTACTGAAGTGCGTGTCTAGTCAGTGTCACTACTACTGCAGTGTATGTCAAGTCAGTACCACTACTACTGCAGTGTATGTCAAATCAGTATCACTACCACTGCAGTAAATGTCAAGTCAGTGTCACTACTACTGCAGTGTATGTCAAGTCAGTACCACTACTACTGCAGTGTATGTCAAGTCGGTGACACTACTACTGCAGTGTATGTCAAGTCAGTGCCACTACTACTGCAGTACATGTGAAGTCAGTGTCACTACTACTGCAGTGTATGTCAACCAGTGCCACTACTACTGCAGTGTATGTCAAGTCAGTGCCACTACTACTGCAGTGTATGTCAAGTCAGTGTCACTACTACTGCAGTGTATGTCAAGTCAGTGTCACTACTACTGCACTGTATGTCAAGTCAGTGTCACTACTACTGCAGTACATGTCAAGTCAGTGTCACTACTACTGCAGTACATGTCAAGTCAGTGTCACTACTACTGAAGTGCATGTCTAGTCAGTGTCACTACTACTGCAGTGTATGTCAAGTCAGTGCCACTACTACTGCAGTGTATGTCAAGTCAGTGTCACTACTACTGCAGTGTATGTCAAGTCAGTGCCACTACTACTGCAGTGTATGTCTAGTCAGTGTCACTACTACTGCAATGTAGGTCAAGTCAGTGTCACTACTACTGCAGTGTATGTCAAGTCAGTGTCACTACTACTGCAGTGTATGTCAAGTCAGTGCCACTACTACTGCAGTGTATGTCTAGTCAGTGTTACTACTACTGCAGTGCATGTCAAGTCAGTGCCACTACTACTGCAGTGTATGTCAAGTCAGTGTCACTACTACTGCAGTGTATGTCAAGTCAGTGCTACTACTACTGCAGTGTATGTCTAGTCAGTGCCACTACTACTGCAGTGTATGTCTAGTCAGTGCCACTACTACTGCAGTGTATGTCAAGTCAGTGTCACTACTACTGCAGAGCATGTCAAGTCTGTGTCACTGCTGCTGCAGTGTATGTCAAGTCAGTACCACTACTACTGCAGTGTATGTGAAGTCAGTGTCACTACTACTGCAGTGTATGTCAAGTCAGTGCCACTACTACTGCAGTGTATGTCAAGTCAGTGTCACTACTACTGAAGTGTACGTCAAGTCAGTGTCACTACTACTGCAGTGTATGTCAAGTCAGTGTCACTACAACTGCAGAGCATGTCAAGTCTGTGTCACTGCTGCTGCAGTGTATGTCAAGTCAGTACCACTACTACTGCAGTGTATGTCAAGTCAGTGTCACTACTACTGCAGTGTATGTCAAGCCAGTGTCACTACTACTGCAGTGTATGTCAATTCAGTGTCACTACTACTGAAGTGTATGTCAAGTCAGTGTGACTACTACTGAAGTGTATGTCAAGTCAGTGTAACTACTACTGCAGTACATGTCAAGTCAGTGTCACTACTACTGAAGTGCATGTCAATCTGTGACACTACTACTGCAGTACATGTCAAGTCAGTGTCACTACTAATGCACTGTATGTCAAATCAGTTTCACTACTAATGCAGTACATGTCAAGTCGGTGTCACTACTACTGCAGTGTATGTCAAGTCAGTGTCACTACTACTGCAGTGTATGTCAAGTCAGTGTCACTACTACTGCAGTGTATGTCAAGTCAGTGTCACTACTACTGCAGTGTATGTCAAGTCAGTGTCGCTACTACTGAAGTGTATGTCAAGTCAGTGTCACTACTACTGAAGTGCGTGTCTAGTCAGTGTCACTACTACTGCAGTGTATGTCAAGTCAGTACCACTACTACTGCAGTGTATGTCAAATCAGTATCACTACCACTGCAGTAAATGTCAAGTCAGTGTCACTACTACTGCAGTGTATGTCAAGTCAGTACCACTACTACTGCAGTGTATGTCAAGTCGGTGACACTACTACTGCAGTGTATGTCAAGTCAGTGCCACTACTACTGCAGTACATGTGAAGTCAGTGTCACTACTACTGCAGTGTATGTCAACCAGTGCCACTACTACTGCAGTGTATGTCAAGTCAGTGCCACTACTACTGCAGTGTATGTCAAGTCAGTGTCACTACTACTGCAGTGTATGTCAAGTCAGTGTCACTACTACTGCACTGTATGTCAAGTCAGTGTCACTACTACTGCAGTACATGTCAAGTCAGTGTCACTACTACTGCAGTACATGTCAAGTCAGTGTCACTACTACTGAAGTGCATGTCTAGTCAGTGTCACTACTACTGCAGTGTATGTCAAGTCAGTGCCACTACTACTGCAGTGTATGTCAAGTCAGTGTCACTACTACTGCAGTGTATGTCAAGTCAGTGCCACTACTACTGCAGTGTATGTCTAGTCAGTGTCACTACTACTGCAATGTAGGTCAAGTCAGTGTCACTACTACTGCAGTGTATGTCAAGTCAGTGTCACTACTACTGCAGTGTATGTCAAGTCAGTGCCACTACTACTGCAGTGTATGTCTAGTCAGTGTTACTACTACTGCAGTGCATGTCAAGTCAGTGCCACTACTACTGCAGTGTATGTCAAGTCAGTGTCACTACTACTGCAGTGTATGTCAAGTCAGTGCTACTACTACTGCAGTGTATGTCTAGTCAGTGCCACTACTACTGCAGTGTATGTCTAGTCAGTGCCACTACTACTGCAGTGTATGTCAAGTCAGTGTCACTACTACTGCAGAGCATGTCAAGTCTGTGTCACTGCTGCTGCAGTGTATGTCAAGTCAGTACCACTACTACTGCAGTGTATGTGAAGTCAGTGTCACTACTACTGCAGTGTATGTCAAGTCAGTGCCACTACTACTGCAGTGTATGTCAAGTCAGTGTCACTACTACTGAAGTGTACGTCAAGTCAGTGTCACTACTACTGCAGTGTATGTCAAGTCAGTGTCACTACAACTGCAGAGCATGTCAAGTCTGTGTCACTGCTGCTGCAGTGTATGTCAAGTCAGTACCACTACTACTGCAGTGTATGTCAAGTCAGTGTCACTACTACTGCAGTGTATATCAAGTCAGTGCCACTACTACTGCAGTGCATGTCAAGTCAGTGTCACTACTACTGCAGTGTATGTCAAGTCAGTGTCACTACTACTGCAGTGTATGTCAAGCCAGTGTCACTACTACTGCAGTGTATGTCAATTCAGTGTCACTACTACTGAAGTGTATGTCAAGTCAGTGTGACTACTACTGAAGTGTATGTCAAGTCAGTGTAACTACTACTGCAGTACATGTCAAGTCAGTGTCACTACTACTGAAGTGCATGTCAATCTGTGACACTACTACTGCAGTACATGTCAAGTCAGTGTCACTACTAATGCACTGTATGTCAAATCAGTTTCACTACTAATGCAGTACATGTCAAGTCGGTGTCACTACTACTGCAGTGTATGTCAAGTCAGTGTCACTACTACTGCAGTGTATGTCAAGTCAGTGTCACTACTACTGCAGTGTATGTCAAGTCAGTGTCACTACTACTGCAGTGTATGTCAAGTCAGTGTCGCTACTACTGAAGTGTATGTCAAGTCAGTGTCACTACTACTGAAGTGCGTGTCTAGTCAGTGTCACTACTACTGCAGTGTATGTCAAGTCAGTACCACTACTACTGCAGTGTATGTCAAATCAGTATCACTACCACTGCAGTAAATGTCAAGTCAGTGTCACTACTACTGCAGTGTATGTCAAGTCAGTACCACTACTACTGCAGTGTATGTCAAGTCGGTGACACTACTACTGCAGTGTATGTCAAGTCAGTGCCACTACTACTGCAGTACATGTGAAGTCAGTGTCACTACTACTGCAGTGTATGTCAACCAGTGCCACTACTACTGCAGTGTATGTCAAGTCAGTGCCACTACTACTGCAGTGTATGTCAAGTCAGTGTCACTACTACTGCAGTGTATGTCAAGTCAGTGTCACTACTACTGCACTGTATGTCAAGTCAGTGTCACTACTACTGCAGTACATGTCAAGTCAGTGTCACTACTACTGCAGTACATGTCAAGTCAGTGTCACTACTACTGAAGTGCATGTCTAGTCAGTGTCACTACTACTGCAGTGTATGTCAAGTCAGTGCCACTACTACTGCAGTGTATGTCAAGTCAGTGTCACTACTACTGCAGTGTATGTCAAGTCAGTGCCACTACTACTGCAGTGTATGTCTAGTCAGTGTCACTACTACTGCAATGTAGGTCAAGTCAGTGTCACTACTACTGCAGTGTATGTCAAGTCAGTGTCACTACTACTGCAGTGTATGTCAAGTCAGTGCCACTACTACTGCAGTGTATGTCTAGTCAGTGTTACTACTACTGCAGTGCATGTCAAGTCAGTGCCACTACTACTGCAGTGTATGTCAAGTCAGTGTCACTACTACTGCAGTGTATGTCAAGTCAGTGCTACTACTACTGCAGTGTATGTCTAGTCAGTGCCACTACTACTGCAGTGTATGTCTAGTCAGTGCCACTACTACTGCAGTGTATGTCAAGTCAGTGTCACTACTACTGCAGAGCATGTCAAGTCTGTGTCACTGCTGCTGCAGTGTATGTCAAGTCAGTACCACTACTACTGCAGTGTATGTGAAGTCAGTGTCACTACTACTGCAGTGTATGTCAAGTCAGTGCCACTACTACTGCAGTGTATGTCAAGTCAGTGTCACTACTACTGAAGTGTACGTCAAGTCAGTGTCACTACTACTGCAGTGTATGTCAAGTCAGTGTCACTACAACTGCAGAGCATGTCAAGTCTGTGTCACTGCTGCTGCAGTGTATGTCAAGTCAGTACCACTACTACTGCAGTGTATGTCAAGTCAGTGTCACTACTACTGCAGTGTATATCAAGTCAGTGCCACTACTACTGCAGTGCATGTCAAGTCAGTGTCACTACTACTGCAGTGTATGTCAAGTCAGTGTCACTACTACTGCAGTGTATGTCAAGTCAGTGTCACTACTACTGCAGTGTATGTCAATTCAGTGTCACTACTACTGAAGTGTATGTCAAGTCAGTGTGACTACTACTGAAGTGTATGTCAAGTCAGTGTAACTACTACTGCAGTACATGTCAAGTCAGTGTCACTACTACTGAAGTGCATGTCAAGTCTGTGACACTACTACTGCAGTACATGTCAAGTCAGTGTCACTACTAATGCACTGTATGTCAAATCAGTTTCACTACTAATGCAGTACATGTCAAGTCGGTGTCACTACTACTGCAGTGTATGTCAAGTCAGTGTCACTACTACTGCAGTGTATGTCAAGTCAGTGTCACTACTACTGAAGTGTATGTCAAGTCAGTGTCACTACTACTGCAGTGTATGTCAAGTCAGTGTCACTACTACTGCAGTGTATGTCAAGTCAGTGTCGCTACTACTTAAGTGTATGTCAAGTCAGTGTCACTACTACTGAAGTGCATGTCTAGTCAGTGTCACTACTACTGCAGTGTATGTCAAGTCAGTACCACTACTACTGCAGTGTATGTCAAGTCGGTGACACTACTACTGCAGTGTATGTCAAGTCAGTGCCACTACTACTGCAGTACATGTGAAGTCAGTGTCACTACTACTGCAGTGTATGTCAACCAGTGCCACTACTACTGCAGTGTATGTCAAGTCAGTGCCACTACTACTGCAGTGTATGTCAAGTCAGTGTCACTACTACTGCAGTGTATGTCAAGTCAGTGTCACTACTACTGCACTGTATGTCAAGTCAGTGTCACTACTACTGCAGTACATGTCAAGTCAGTGTCACTACTACTGCAGTACATGTCAAGTCAGTGTCACTACTACTGAAGTGCATGTCTAGTCAGTGTCACTACTACTGCAGTGTATGTCAAGTCAGTGCCACTACTACTGCAGTGTATGTCAAGTCAGTGTCACTACTACTGCAGTGTATGTCAAGTCAGTGCCACTACTACTGCAGTGTATGTCTAGTCAGTGTCACTACTACTGCAATGTAGGTCAAGTCAGTGTCACTACTACTGCAGTGTATGTCAAGTCAGTGTCACTACTACTGCAGTGTATGTCAAGTCAGTGCCACTACTACTGCAGTGTATGTCTAGTCAGTGTTACTACTACTGCAGTGCATGTCAAGTCAGTGCCACTACTACTGCAGTGTATGTCAAGTCAGTGTCACTACTACTGCAGTGTATGTCAAGTCAGTGCTACTACTACTGCAGTGTATGTCTAGTCAGTGCCACTACTACTGCAGTGTATGTCTAGTCAGTGCCACTACTACTGCAGTGTATGTCAAGTCAGTGTCACTACTACTGCAGAGCATGTCAAGTCTGTGTCACTGCTGCTGCAGTGTATGTCAAGTCAGTACCACTACTACTGCAGTGTATGTGAAGTCAGTGTCACTACTACTGCAGTGTATGTCAAGTCAGTGCCACTACTACTGCAGTGTATGTCAAGTCAGTGTCACTACTACTGAAGTGTACGTCAAGTCAGTGTCACTACTACTGCAGTGTATGTCAAGTCAGTGTCACTACAACTGCAGAGCATGTCAAGTCTGTGTCACTGCTGCTGCAGTGTATGTCAAGTCAGTACCACTACTACTGCAGTGTATGTCAAGTCAGTGTCACTACTACTGCAGTGTATATCAAGTCAGTGCCACTACTACTGCAGTGCATGTCAAGTCAGTGTCACTACTACTGCAGTGTATGTCAAGTCAGTGTCACTACTACTGCAGTGTATGTCAAGCCAGTGTCACTACTACTGCAGTGTATGTCAATTCAGTGTCACTACTACTGAAGTGTATGTCAAGTCAGTGTGACTACTACTGAAGTGTATGTCAAGTCAGTGTAACTACTACTGCAGTACATGTCAAGTCAGTGTCACTACTACTGAAGTGCATGTCAATCTGTGACACTACTACTGCAGTACATGTCAAGTCAGTGTCACTACTAATGCACTGTATGTCAAATCAGTTTCACTACTAATGCAGTACATGTCAAGTCGGTGTCACTACTACTGCAGTGTATGTCAAGTCAGTGTCACTACTACTGCAGTGTATGTCAAGTCAGTGTCACTACTACTGCAGTGTATGTCAAGTCAGTGTCACTACTACTGCAGTGTATGTCAAGTCAGTGTCGCTACTACTGAAGTGTATGTCAAGTCAGTGTCACTACTACTGAAGTGCGTGTCTAGTCAGTGTCACTACTACTGCAGTGTATGTCAAGTCAGTACCACTACTACTGCAGTGTATGTCAAATCAGTATCACTACCACTGCAGTAAATGTCAAGTCAGTGTCACTACTACTGCAGTGTATGTCAAGTCAGTACCACTACTACTGCAGTGTATGTCAAGTCGGTGACACTACTACTGCAGTGTATGTCAAGTCAGTGCCACTACTACTGCAGTACATGTGAAGTCAGTGTCACTACTACTGCAGTGTATGTCAACCAGTGCCACTACTACTGCAGTGTATGTCAAGTCAGTGCCACTACTACTGCAGTGTATGTCAAGTCAGTGTCACTACTACTGCAGTGTATGTCAAGTCAGTGTCACTACTACTGCACTGTATGTCAAGTCAGTGTCACTACTACTGCAGTACATGTCAAGTCAGTGTCACTACTACTGCAGTACATGTCAAGTCAGTGTCACTACTACTGAAGTGCATGTCTAGTCAGTGTCACTACTACTGCAGTGTATGTCAAGTCAGTGCCACTACTACTGCAGTGTATGTCAAGTCAGTGTCACTACTACTGCAGTGTATGTCAAGTCAGTGCCACTACTACTGCAGTGTATGTCTAGTCAGTGTCACTACTACTGCAATGTAGGTCAAGTCAGTGTCACTACTACTGCAGTGTATGTCAAGTCAGTGTCACTACTACTGCAGTGTATGTCAAGTCAGTGCCACTACTACTGCAGTGTATGTCTAGTCAGTGTTACTACTACTGCAGTGCATGTCAAGTCAGTGCCACTACTACTGCAGTGTATGTCAAGTCAGTGTCACTACTACTGCAGTGTATGTCAAGTCAGTGCTACTACTACTGCAGTGTATGTCTAGTCAGTGCCACTACTACTGCAGTGTATGTCTAGTCAGTGCCACTACTACTGCAGTGTATGTCAAGTCAGTGTCACTACTACTGCAGAGCATGTCAAGTCTGTGTCACTGCTGCTGCAGTGTATGTCAAGTCAGTACCACTACTACTGCAGTGTATGTGAAGTCAGTGTCACTACTACTGCAGTGTATGTCAAGTCAGTGCCACTACTACTGCAGTGTATGTCAAGTCAGTGTCACTACTACTGAAGTGTACGTCAAGTCAGTGTCACTACTACTGCAGTGTATGTCAAGTCAGTGTCACTACAACTGCAGAGCATGTCAAGTCTGTGTCACTGCTGCTGCAGTGTATGTCAAGTCAGTACCACTACTACTGCAGTGTATGTCAAGTCAGTGTCACTACTACTGCAGTGTATATCAAGTCAGTGCCACTACTACTGCAGTGCATGTCAAGTCAGTGTCACTACTACTGCAGTGTATGTCAAGTCAGTGTCACTACTACTGCAGTGTATGTCAAGTCAGTGTCACTACTACTGCAGTGTATGTCAATTCAGTGTCACTACTACTGAAGTGTATGTCAAGTCAGTGTGACTACTACTGAAGTGTATGTCAAGTCAGTGTAACTACTACTGCAGTACATGTCAAGTCAGTGTCACTACTACTGAAGTGCATGTCAAGTCTGTGACACTACTACTGCAGTACATGTCAAGTCAGTGTCACTACTAATGCACTGTATGTCAAATCAGTTTCACTACTAATGCAGTACATGTCAAGTCGGTGTCACTACTACTGCAGTGTATGTCAAGTCAGTGTCACTACTACTGCAGTGTATGTCAAGTCAGTGTCACTACTACTGAAGTGTATGTCAAGTCAGTGTCACTACTACTGCAGTGTATGTCAAGTCAGTGTCACTACTACTGCAGTGTATGTCAAGTCAGTGTCGCTACTACTTAAGTGTATGTCAAGTCAGTGTCACTACTACTGAAGTGCATGTCTAGTCAGTGTCACTACTACTGCAGTGTATGTCAAGTCAGTACCACTACTACTGCAGTGTATGTCAAATCAGTATCACTACCACTGCAGTAAATGTCAAGTCAGTGTCACTACTACTGCAGTGTATGTCAAGTCAGTACCACTACTACTGCAGTGTATGTCAAGTCGGTGACACTACTACTGCAGTGTATGTCAAGTCAGTGCCACTACTACTGCAGTACATGTGAAGTCAGTGTCACTACTACTGCAGTGTATGTCAACCAGTGCCACTACTACTGCAGTGTATGTCAAGTCAGTGCCACTACTACTGCAGTGTATGTCAAGTCAGTGTCACTACTACTGCAGTGTATGTCAAGTCAGTGTCACTACTACTGCACTGTATGTCAAGTCAGTGTCACTACTACTGCAGTACATGTCAAGTCAGTGTCACTACTAC
Source organism: Eledone cirrhosa (assembly GCA_964016885.1). NCBI lineage: Eukaryota > Metazoa > Mollusca > Cephalopoda > Octopoda > Eledonidae > Eledone > Eledone cirrhosa. The sequence continues at coordinate 2,660,639 of OZ024756.1, forward strand.
TGCAGTACATGTCAAGTCAGTGTCACTACTACTGAAGTGCATGTCTAGTCAGTGTCACTACTACTGCAGTGTATGTCAAGTCAGTGCCACTACTACTGCAGTGTATGTCAAGTCAGTGTCACTACTACTGCAGTGTATGTCAAGTCAGTGCCACTACTACTGCAGTGTATGTCTAGTCAGTGTCACTACTACTGCAATGTAGGTCAAGTCAGTGTCACTACTACTGCAGTGTACGTCAAGTCAGTGTCACTACTACTGCAGTGTATGTCAAGTCAGTGCCACTACTACTGCAGTGTATGTCTAGTCAGTGTTACTACTACTGCAGTGCATGTCAAGTCAGTGCCACTACTACTGCAGTGTATGTCAAGTCAGTGTCACTACTACTGCAGTGTATGTCAAGTCAGTGCTACTACTACTGCAGTGTATGTCTAGTCAGTGCCACTACTACTGCAGTGTATGTCTAGTCAGTGCCACTACTACTGCAGTGTATGTCTAGTCAGTGTCACTACTACTGCAGTGCATGTCAAGTCAGTGCCACTACTACTGCAATGTATGTCAAGTCAGTGTCACTACTACTGCAGTGTATGTCAAGTCAGTGTCACTACTACTGCAGTGTATGTCAAGTCAGTGTCACTACTACTGCAATGTATGTCAAGTCAGTGTCACTACAACTGCAGTGCATGTCAAGTCTGTGTCACTACTACTGCAATGTATGTCAAGTCAGTGTCACTACTACTGCAGTGCATGTCTAGTCAGTGTCACCACTACTGCAGTGTATGTCAAGTCAGTGTCACTACTACTGCAATGTATGTCAAGTCAGTGTCACCACTACTGCAGTGTATGTCAAGTCAGTGTCACTACTACTGCAATGTATGTCAAGTCAGTGTCACTACTACTGCAGTACATGTCAAGTCAGAGTCACTACTACTGCAGTGTATGTCAAGTCAGTGCCACTACTACTGCAGTGTATGTCAAGTCAGTGTCACCACTACTGCAGTGTATGTCAAGTCAGTGTCACTACTACTGCAGTGTATGTCAAGTCAGTGTCACTACTACTGCAGTACATGTCAAGTCAGTGTCACTACTACTGCAGTGTATGTCAAGTCAGTGTCACTACTACTGCAGTGCATGTCAAGTCAGTGTCACTACTACTGCAGTGCATGTCAAGTCAGTGCCACTACTACTGCAGTGCATGTCAAGTCAATGTCACTACTACTGCAGTGCATGTCAAGTCAGTGTCACTACTACTGCATTGTATGTCAAGTCAGTGTCACTACTACTGCAGTGCATGTCAAGTCAGTGTCACTACTACTGCAGTGCATGTCAAGTCAGTGTCACTACTACTGCAGTACATGTCAAGTCAGTGTCACAACTACTGAAGTGTATGTCAAGTCAGTGTCACTACTACTGCAGTGTATGTCAAGTCAGAGTCACAACTACTGAAGTGTATGTCAAGTCAGTGTCACAACTACTGAAGTGTATGTCAAGTCAGTGTCACAACTACTGAAGTGTATGTCAAGTCAGTGTCACTACTACTGCAGTGTATGTCAAGTCAGTGCCTCTACTACTGCAGTGCATGTCAAGTCAGTGCCTCTACTACTGCAGTGCATGTCAAGTCAGTGCCACTACTACTGCAGTGTAGGTCTAGTCAGTGTCACTACTACTGCAATGTAGGTCAAGTCAGTGTCACTACTACTGCAGTGTATGTCTAGTCAGTGTCACTACTACTGCACTGTATGTCAAGTCAGTGTCACTACTACTGCAGTATATGTCAAGTCAGTGTCACTACTACTGCAGTGCATGTCAAATCAGTGCCAATACTACTGCAGTATATGTCAAGTCAGTGTCACTACTACTGCAATGTATGTCAAGTCAGTGTCACTACTACTGCAGTGTATGTCAAGTCAGTGTCACTACAACTGCAGAGCATGTCAAGTCTATGTCACTGCTACTGCAGTGTATGTCAAGTCAGTACCACTACTACTGCAGTATATGTCAAGTCAGTGTCACTACTACTGCAGTGTATGTCAAGTCAGTGTCACTACTACTGCAGTGTATGTCAAGTCAGTGTCACTACTACTGCAGTATATGTCAAGTCAGTGTCACTACTACTGCAGTGTATGTCAAGTCAGTGCCACTACTACTGCAGTGTATGTCAAGTCAGTATCACTACTACTGCAGTGTATGTCAAGTCAGTGCCACTACTACTGCAGTGTACGTCAAGTCAGTGTCACTACTACTGCAGTGTATGTCAAGTCAGTGTCACTACTACTGCAGTGTATGTCAAGTCAGTGTCACTACTACTGCAGTGTATGTCAAGTCAGTACCACTACTACTGAAGTGTATGTCAAGTCGGTGTCACTACTACTGCAGTCCATGTCAAGTCGGTGTCACTACTAGTGCAGTGTATGTCAAGTCAGTGTCACTACTACTGCAGTGTATGTCAAGTCAGTGTCACTACTACTGAAGTGTATGTCAAGTCGGTGTCACTACCACTGCAGTCCATGTCAAGTCGGTGTCACTACTACTGCAGTGTATGTCAAGTCAGTGTCACTACTACTGCAGTGTATGTCATGTCAGTACTACTACTACTGAAGTGTATGTCAAGTCAGTGTCACTACTACTGCAGTGTATGTCAAGTCAATACCACTACTACTGAAGTGTATGTCAAGTCGGTGTCACTACTACTGCAGTGTATGTCAAGTCAGTGTCACTACTACTGCAGTGTATGTCAAGTCAATAACACCACTACTGAAGTGTATGTCAAGTCGGTGTCACTACTACTGCAGTGTATGTCAAGTCAGTACCACTACTACTGAAGTGTATTTTTAAGTCGGTGTCACTACTACTGCAGTCCATGTCAAGTCGGTGTCACTACTACTGCAGTGTATGTAAAGTCAGTGTCACTACTACTGCAGTGTATGTCAAGTCAGTGTCACTACTACTGCAGTGCATGTCAAGTCAGTGTCACTACTACTGCAGTGTATGTCAAATGAGTGACACTACTACTGCAGTGTATGTCAAGTCAGTGTCACTACTACTGCAGTGTATGTCAAGTCAGTGTCACTACTACTGCAGTGCATGTCAAGTCAGTGTCACTACTACTGCAGTGTATGTCAAGTCAGTACCACTACTACTGAAGTGTATGTCAAGTCGGTGTCACTACTACTATAGTGTATGTCAAGTCAGTACCACTACTACTGAAGTGTATTTTTAAGTCAGTGTCACTACTACTGCAGTGTATGTCAAGTCAGTGTCACTACTACTGCAGTGTATGTCAAGTCAGTGCCACTACTACTGCAGTGTATGTCAAGTCAGTGTCAGTACTACTGCAGTGTATGTCAAGTCAGTGCCACTACTACTGCAGTGTATGTCAAGTCAGTACCACTACTACTGCAGTGTATGTCCGGTCAGTGTCACTACTACTGCAGTGTATGTCAAGTCAGTGTCACTACTACTGCAGTGTATGTCAAGTCGGTGCCACTACTACTGCAGTGCATGTCAAGTCAGTGTCACTACTACTGCAGTGTATGTCAAGTCAGTGTCACTACTACTGCAGTGTATGTCAAGTCGGTGCCACTACTACTGCAGTGTATGTCAAGTCGGTGCCACTACTACTGCAGTGTATGTCAAGTCAGTACCACTACTACTGCAGTGTATGTCAAGTCAGTGTCACTACTACTGCAGTGCATGTCAAGTCGGTGCCACTACTACTGCAGTGTATGTCAAGTCAGTGTCACTACTACTGCAGTGTATGTCAAGTCAGTGTCACTACTACTGCAGTGTATGTCAAGTCAGTGTCACTACTACTGCAGTGCATGTCAAGTCAGTGTCACTACTACTACAGTGTATGTCAAGTCAGTGTCACTACTACTGCAGTGCATGTCAAGTCAGTGTCACTACTACTGCAGTGTATGTCAAGTCAGTGTCACTACTACTGCAGTGTATGTCAAGTCAGTGTCACTACTACTACAGTGTATGTCAAGTCAGTGTCACTACTACTGCAGTGCATGTCAAGTCAGTGTCACTACTACTACAGTGTATGTCAAGTCAGTGTCACTACTACTGCAGTGTATGTCAAGTTGGTGCCACTACTACTGCATCAGGAATGACGGGTCCACATGCACACACATAGAAAATAATGAGAAGATTTATAATAATGAGGAAGGAGCTCCACGAGGTGGTGTGGCTGTGGAAGTGGGTGATGCTGGCCATTGTCCGCTGGCCATTTTCCGTAGATCACAGCCGAAACACCACTGTGACCTAGGGGTAGCCTCTGTCATATCTTCCACTCGTAATCTCATTACTTTACAACCCTCACCCTTTCCTTTCTTTCCTCTCATTTATAGTCTTTTACAATATTACTTATATTTTTATTGTGTATGCAAAAATATCTGTATACGAATATATAATTATATATATATACATATATATAGTATTAAGGGTACTATTTATGGTTATGTATGTAATAAAACCTTTAATGGTAATATATTATATATACAAACCTTAAATAGTGAAAGATAGTCATTAATTACTATCCTATTACCAGTAAGATAAATAGCTCAATATCACTTGTTTTACAGAGCAGTTATATAGAGATTACAATAATCAAAGTTCAGTTTAAGTCATTTATTTGCTTACAATTGTTTCCTCCAAACCGAGGTTTGGATTCTTCGGAGCAACTATTTACTGATCTATAACATACTTGACCTCCTTTTCAACCCAAGAGACATATAAAAGATATGCGCATATTGATCAACAGTGGGGTGACATTCATCAAATGATATAGCATGGCAATTTACATATAAAGGTTACAGGATAAAAATAAAAATAAAAATAAAAATAAAAATAAAAATAAAAATAAAAACAAGAATGAAAATAAAGATAAACATGAAGCGTTGGCAGTCTATGAAGATAAAGCAAGAGGAAAGCTTAGAGTAGTCAGTGTATGAAACAATCTCACGTGTAGCATGCACGCGTGTCTTATTTATACATGATTAGAGTGCGTCAGAATGATATTTGCAGGGTCAGGCAGTTGAAGCAGGCAATCGATCTTATTATGTGGGCTGAATTATTAAGTCATTTATTCTCATACATCTGTATGATATACAGTCTCGGATGCAGGGAAACACCAAAATATCAAAAACTTTCAACATACTATAAACCTTATTGTATCGTAGGCAAAGCCGTACCACTGTCTTCGCTCACACCACCACTCACATAATCCATGAGACGCAATATATAGAACACGTTTCTATCGCATAATTCACGATGGTTCAGCATATAATTAAGTTATAAACCGTATCCAGTCGGTTCTTAATTAATAGATCATGCTGTCCAGATTCCGGAAGTGTCTGAATGACTAAGGGGAGGTAACTAGCTAGTTATCTTAGTTAAATTACTATCCTAAACTACATTAATGGTGATTCAAATACGTGCCTATCATATGAAGTTATAACTAATTTCTAGAGTATGTTTCCCATTTATAGGTTAGAGAGTTGTCCATTAAGAAGTACAAGGGTGTATATATTAGGATGATTACCATCCATTAAGGGGTGTCATATCTGAACATTCTATAAGAGTAGTCAGACTCTCAAGTCACTGTTCCATGCAAATGTAATATAACAGTAGGACCTGGTATGGTCCCACTATTATATATGCCCCCCGGTAGGCTCCGGGTCATTGCATGTCTGAATCTCCGGTAAATCTTCGGTATAGTCCGGAGATCTAATTTCTCATATAAAGGCACTAGTCTGGTCATCAAGCAATAGACAACCCCCATCTCATATATAAATCAATTAAGTATCACATCTACAAGTTAGAGTGGAGTCTATTAATAGGTACTAAAGGAGTTCACATCAAGATGATTACAATCTGGAGATTAAATCTCTCATACCAGGGCACCTTCCGTACCTCAGCGGTGCTTTGTATCGCGACGATGCACTTCTACGTATAGACTATAAAAAATTCAATATAGAAAGGACTAGAAAACTATTGCACAAAACATTCAAAAACTTTAACCTTAGTATTACCATGGACAAAAACACCAAAAACGTCAACTTCCTAGACGCCACACTCTACCTAGACTCAATGATATATGCACCTTTCCACAAACCTAATGAAAAACTCATCTACGTAGATACCAAGTCTAACCACCCTAAATCTATATTGAACTCTATCTTTAAGGGAGTATCTAATAGAATCTCTAATCTATCCTATGACATAAACACATTTAACAATAACTCGCAGTATTATAATCAGGCATTAGCTAGATCAGGCCATAATATAGGGATAGAGTTCCTACCTACAAAAACACATAGCTACAACATCATTTCACACAACATCTCCATGGGAAAATTTAATAATAGGAATAGCAACTGCACACACACTAATAAGGATTGTAACAACAAAAGTAACCCGCACCACAGAAATGACCATAGGAACATTAAAGGAAACAAATCACCAGACATAAAAAACAGAAATAGAAGAAGAAATAATACATTTTTCAACCCTCCTTTCAATTTAAACGTCTCTACCAACCTTCCTAGGGCTTTCTTCTCACTACTAGATAAACACTTCCCATCCGGCCACATGTACCACGGCCTTTTAAACAAAAACACTATTAAGATCTCATACTCTACTACGCCTAACTTAGCATACCACATAGCTAGTACAAATAAAAGAAAAATTAATTCTTACTTCCAACAAACTAAATCACAACAGTAGATAAACCTTCAAAATAACATTCAAAATAACAGTCAAAGAAACATTATAGCAAATAACCGTAATATCAATGGAAATAATAGTAATAGCACTAGTGTAAACATTAACGCTGCGTACCACAACCCACATAACCATAACCCTATAGCTAACATCCAAACTTCTACCCAGCATAGTAACCGGCAGACTAGCACCCAGAGTAATTGTAACTGTAGATCAAGTAGAACCTGCCCTTTAGATAAAAAATGCTTAACCAAGGATATCATATACTCATGTACAGTCACAACTAACAACTCTTCTGAAACCTATATAGGCTCTACTTCTAACTGCTTCAAAACTAGATACAATTCGCACCTCCACTCTTTCAAAAAACACAGTCTAGCCAACTCCACTTCACTATCTAGCTACATACACTATCTAAAAACTAAAAATAAAATATATACACTTAAATGGGAAGTGGTAGGTAGTGCAACATCGTACAAACCACCTAATAAATTTTGTAACCTCTGTCTACTAGAGACCCATACTATCATCTTCTCTAAACATAATCTCCTTAATAAAAAATCAGAAGTGTTCGCAACTTGCCAACACCGCTTCCGACACTCGTTCCAAAACTTTAAACCCTATATATAATAATGTCAGACTGGAACCGGCACCACCCCTAGCAATTAACATCAGTAGCTCACCTTACACCTCACATCCACACCCATTTGTATACTCTAAAGATAATACTGACAGCATTTTAGTACCACCTACCCTGGGAATACCCCCTTGTACCTCTAATTCTGATAACTCGACCGTGGACTACTTAATCTGCATTGCACAAATATAAGATTAGTATAAACTGGGGACACGGTACTGGTTGCGATAACATAGTCCTGTGCATGGATTCCCACCAAGAGATAGATTGATGATTAGATAGATAATCGTATTATTATGTGAATATATACTGTAAACGATCAGTTCAATGAATTATGCACAGGAGATGCATGAGTTAGGAGCCTCTGTGTTGCCTGGTGACCTGACCGGCACCTTTTGACGAGAGAACCGGCCACCGGACCACCCTGGTGAATTTACCGGGGATGCAGTCATACTACGACCTGAATCTCGCCGGGAGTCATGTATGATAATAAGACCATTACTGATAGTGAGACCCATGTAATTAATTATGTAGTCTGACTCTTCTTATGGATTGGCCGGGTGTGGCACCCCATGTTGGATTGTAGTCATCATGATACGAACTCCTTTAGTACTTGTTACTGGACTCCACTCTAGCTTGTGGATGGGATACCTGATCTATATGTGGGATGTGGGTTTATGTATTGCTTGGTGGCCAGACAGGTGCCCTGGTATGAGAGATTTAATCTCCAGATTGTAATCATCTTGATGTGAACTCCTTTAGTACCTATTAATAGACTCCACTCTAACTTGTAGATGTGATACTTAATTGATTTATATATGAGATGGGGGTTGTCTATTGCTTGATGACCAGACTAGTGCCTTTATATGAGAAATTAGATCTCCGGACCATACCGAAGATTTACCGGAGATTCAGACATGCAATGACCCGGAGCCTACCGGGGGGCATATATAATAGTGGGACCATACCAGGTCCTATTGTTATATTACATTTGCATGGAACAGTGACTTGAGAGTCTGACTCCTCTTATACAATGTTCAGATATGACACCCCTTAATGGATGGTAATCATCCTAATATATACACCCTTGTACTTCTTAATGGACAACTCTCTAACCTATAAATGGGAAACATACTCTAGAAATTAGTTATAACTTCATATGATAGGCACGTATTTGAATCACCATTAATGTAGTTTAGGATAGTAATTTAACTAAGATAACTAGCTAGTTACCTCCCCTTACGCATTAATTCCCCTTAGTCATTCAGACACTTCCGGAATCTGGACAGCATGATCTATTAATTAAGAACCGACTGGATACGGTTTATAACTTAATTATATGCTGAACCATCGTGAATTATACGATAGACACGTGTTCTATATATTGCGTCTCATGGATTATGTGAGTGGTGGTGTGAGCGAAGACAGTGGTACGGCTTTGCCTACGATACAATAAGGTTTATAGTATGTTGAAAGTTTTTGATATTTTGGTGTTTCCCTGCATCCGAGACTGTATATAATACAGATGTATGAGAATAAATGACTTAATAATTCAGCCCACATAATAAGATCGATTGCCTGCTTCAACTGCCTGACCCTGCAAATATCATTCTGACGCACTCTAATCATGTATAAATAAGACACGCGTGCATGCTACACGTGAGATTGTTTCATACACTGACTACTCTAAGCTTTCCTCTTGCTTTATCTTCATAGACTGCCAACGCTTCATGTTTATCTTTATTTTCATTCTTGTTTTTATTTTTATTTTTATTTTTATTTTTATTTTTATCCTGTAACCTTTATATGTAAATTGCCATGCTATATCATTTGATGAATGTCACCCCACTGTTGATCAATATGCGCATATGTTTTATATGTCTCTTGGGCTGAAAAGGAGGTCAAGTATGTTATAGATCAGTAAATAGTTGCTCCGAAGAATCCAAACCTCGGTTTGGAGGAAACAATTGTAAGCAAATACATGACTTAAACTGAACTTTGATTATCGTAATCTCTATATACATATATATATATATATATATATTTACATATATATATATATATATATATATATATATATATATATATATATATATATATATATATATATATATATATATATATATATATATATATTTAAATAACATATTAAAGTTTAATCAAAGAATAGCTGCTTTCACCCTTAACGGGATCTTTCGATTTTAGTCTTCGCATTTGGGCGGTGGATTGGCAGTATCGGTAGAGGGTTGGACGCCATGCTTTATAGCATAGTTACGTCCCTTTGCGGTCTGAGTTCAAATCCCACCGAGGTTAACTTTGCCTTTCATCCTTACGGGGTCGATAAAAGAAAGTACCAGTAATGTACTGGGTAATTGATGACCTTATGCCTAAAGTAGAAACAATTATTACTATATATCTATATGTGTGTGTATATATATATATATATATATATATATATATATATATATTTATATATATATATATATACACACACCTACACACACACAGTAATAAATGCAATGCACAAAATCCAAAGAGAGCTCGAGAAGATCCCGTATAGGGTGAAAGCAGAAATTTCTTTGCTTAAACTTTAATCTGGACTAATAATTGTTCCTACTTTTGGCACAAGGCCAGCAAATACCCCAGTAAATTATTGGTACTTTATTTTATCGACCACGTAAGGATGAAAGGCAAAGTTAACCTCGGCGGAATTTGAACACAAAACGTAAAAGGCAATAAATCTATGCTGCAAACAGGGTGTCTGACGCTCTACCGACACTGCGAATTCTCCATCAGATAAGGTGTGGTAAAACCCATTGAAACCATAACATACTAGAGTACACGATACCTGGGGTAGTAGAGTGGATAAAATGAAAAGGGCCTCCTACTTAGACTTACCTACGACACTGACTACCTAGACAGCCATGACCTTAGACGTTTCTGCCCTAGTAGACCCATAAGAGGTAGACCCCCCACCATAACCTCAATGGCAAAAAAGACTCCTATGGGAAGGTGGATTGAGTGGACCAAAGCTATACGGACCCCCCAAAACAATGATCAGGTAAGAAAAATTGTCGCACATGCAATTGGGGCTAGTATCAAAACTACCCTAACGGGCCACATATTCAAGTTCAACGAGAAGATCTACACCCAAAATGAGGGAGCAGCCATTGGCGGCAGCATAGCTGGTGATGTTGCCAACCTTTTTATGGTATGGTGGGAAAGGAGACTTAAAGATCTCCTTAATGAGAGCTCCATAGACCTCATCATGTACTCTCGTTACGTAGACGATATCAATATAGTTATAAGAACATCCCCACTAGAGAGCACTAACAAGTTTGATTTAGAACGTAGCACAATGGAAAGCATCCAGCAGATAGCTAATTCCATACACCAGAGTATAACTGTAACTATCGACTACCCTTCCAAACACCCTAACAATAGACTACCTGTATTAGACACAGAACTCTGGATTAACACTATAGACGAGAAAACCCAAATTCTCCACTCACACTATGCTAAACCCATGGCCTCCAAATACCTGATACTCAAAAACTCAGCAATGTCCAGTAGTGCTAAGTTTAATATTCTGATCGCAGATTTGGTACGAGTGATGAAGAATGTGTCCCGCATGTGCGACCCAACAGAAATGGAAAGACACATCCAACACTTCATCAACTGCATGCAGTTCTCTGGCTACAACCAAAGAGACAGAGTATACGAAGGAGCCATGGAGAAGTATAAGACACTCATAGAATTGGACATGTAAGGAATTTGCCCATTATACAGGAGCAAATCATGGAATAGTTTAAATAGGGCTAGACATAAGATAGGGAAAGCCATCTCATGGTACGACAACCAGAGATACCAGAGTGTCATGTTTGTGGACGCTACCCCTGGAGGGAAATTAGCTAACCAATGTCGAAAGGCCCTGAGAAAGACCCACTTAAAGATTAAGGTGGTAGAAAAGCCAGGAACCACCATAAAATCCCTGATCAGCAAAACCTACCCTTTTAAGAAAACCCAATGTACTAATAGGAAATGTATCATATGTAAGGTAAACCCCCGGATAAAATGTAAAACTAGAAACGTAGTCTATAGCAGTCTATGTACAGAGGGTACTTGCAGAAACATGACAACAACATACATAGGCGAGACAGCTCGTAGCATAGGTGAAAGGATAGACCAACACTGGGGGCAACTAAAAGGACGAAAAAACGGGTCAGTACTATACGAACATGCAAGACAACAACATGACGGTAACATAGACAACATAGAAATTAGAATATTATCTAAACATAGGAATGACCCAGCAGATAGGCAAATCAGAGAGGCCAGTGAAATAGAACTTAGAAGGCCAAGACTAAACAGAAAGAATGAATGGAATAACAACATCACCCAAACAAACAACACTGACCTAAGAGAAGTATAAATAAATAAATAAATAGATAAATAAATAAATAAATACATACACAAGCACAATAACAAAAAACACATATAAACACACACTAGTAAGGATGGAATACATTAACCAATACACAGTCGCCCAATCAAGAACACACATAAAAAAACACTATACACACACGCAAACGTATGCGCAAAGAAGACAAAATAAAATAAACAAACAAACAAATAAATTAATAAATAAATAAACAGACTAAATAAAGATGGCGTAGACATACAATGTAACGGGAGGAAACAATAGCACCACTGACGATGTGGCAGATGTGCAACGAAAGAACTTTGATAAACTATATATATGTGTTTGTGTCTATATTGTATCTGTATTATTTTTGACCGTCGGTCAGTCAA
>OZ024756.1:2685310-2690310 GCA_964016885.1 Eledone cirrhosa
CAACGACAACAGCAGAAATAACAACAACAACGACAACAGCAGAAATAACAACAACAACAACAACAGCAGAAATAACAACGACAACGACAACAGCAGAAATAACAACAACAACAACAACAGCAGAAATAACAACAACAACGACAACAGCAGAAATAACAACAACAACAACAACAACAGCAGAAATAACAACAACAACGACAACAGCAGAAATAACAACAACAACAACAACAACAACAACAACAGAAATAACAACAACAACGACACCAGCAGAAATAACAACAACAACGACACCAGCAGAAATAACAACAACAACGACCAGAGCAGAAATAACAACAACAACAACAGCAGAAATAACAACAACGACAACAGCAGAAATAACAACAACAACGACAACAACAGAAATAACAACAACAGAAATAACAACAACAACAACAACAATATCACCAACAACAGCAGAAATAACAACAACAACAACAACAATATCACCAACAACAGCAGAAATAACAACAACAACAACAACATCACCAACAACAGCAGAAATAACAACAACAACAACAACATCACCAACAACAGCAGAAATAACGACAACAACAACAACATCACCAACAACAGCAGAAATAACAACAACAACAACAACATCACCAACAACAGCAGAAATAACAACAACAACAACATCACCAACAACAGCAGAAATAACAACAACAACAACAACATCAACAACAGCAGAAATAACAACAACAACAACAATATCACCAACAACTGCAGAAATAACAACAACAACAACAACATCACCAACAACAGCAGAAATAACAACAACAACAACAACATCAACAACAGCAGAAATAACAACAACAACAACAACAACACTATCACCAACAACTGCAGAAATAACAACAACAATATCACCAACAACAGCAGAAATAACAACAACAACAACAACATCACCAACAACAGCAAAAATAACAACAACAACAACAACAACATCACCAACAACAGCAGAAATAACAACAACAACAACACTATCACCAACAACAGCAGAAATAACAACAACAACACTATCACCAACACAGCAGAAATAACAACAACAATAAGAACAATTACATCAGTAGAAGCAGTAGCAGTAACAACAACCACAACTAAAACAATATTACCACCACCACCACCACCACCACCAACAACAACAACAACAACAACAACAGCAGTGCCGACAACCACAACAAGAACTTCTAAGCCTGCTGCAAAGTAGCCACTTGGAACGCTAGATATGTGAAGTTCTGACACCACTCATTCTACATTGCAACAGATTTTCTTGATCAACGTCTCATCAAAAGTAACTCCCAATCTGTAATCCATAGCACGTGTGTCCACTCGTTGCACTAAAGTCTTTACAACAACTGTTGCTGTATTGTCGAATACTCACACCCACTTCAATATATTTGTCCGTATTCGTTCTACTTCTTACCTCGATCTAAACAAACACATGCTGCGACTCACCTCAAAGAAAACTTGCACTAAACTTTTCACCTAATTCTAGAAACCCACGTCTTCCGACCTAAAACTCTTCAACCAAAACATAAATTACACTTTGCCGCACCTTCTTAGACTCATAGTATATGGTCCCTTTCTCTCTTGCACGTTCTTTAAACCCATTTGTGCATATTGCACTCCCAAACTCTTCAGGTTTCTGTCTCCACATAAGAGCCGCAATAAACACGTTAAATTTATCTCGCCAATATTTCAAACTTTAAGGATATTGGTTCAAGAATCTCCCTATTATCACAGAGGTTGTATGACACTGTACAGGGAGAGGGCCAACAGTCCGTTAGTCATATCTCAAAGACTGTTAGCCGCCATTCCTCTTCTAAAATAGACAAAATACTAAAGCCCCCCCCCCCCCCACACACACACACAAAATCATCACGCACACACAGAGGGCTTCGTGGTCTTTTCTTACAAAACCCTTGTGTCATCAACAATATTATGACATCCGAAGAAGTTGTGAGAGTGAGGAAGTATGGGGCTGTGTAGAACAGTAAAAAAACTTGCAGGAAACTGATTATTTTAGGGCCGAAACCTTCACTTGAGGAAGGGGTGTAATCTTCTCTGAAGACCCCTTCTGTTGTCCAACTCTCCTGAGGGTTACTTACTATTGTTTGAAATACCAGAGGATTAGAATTTGTCAACGTTGCCCAACTACACGAGTAGCTGCTATTCTATATCTAAACAATACTTGCTTGGTACATCCACGTCACTTTATTTTTTAAAGGTGTAATCAAACAAATCCTATCTGGAACCATACACGGGTCACATGCAGGGCAATAGCTGATAAATCTGTTATCATTCCCGCTTACAAATATTTATCGAAATGGATACCTCTATTCTAGAAACACCTCTTCCTTCTTCTTTGTAGACAATCTGAAGCTGTATGAAGCAATTGGATTCCACAGACGTCGGGATGGAAGTTGGTAAGTTTAAGTGATTATATTTATGATGAAAACATGTGTGATATGTCCCCTCTTTCAATGAAACAAACGGTTTGACAACAGTGTCTTTACAATCGGATGTGTACTACGTTGGACACGATGCAAATGTTAGATATGATTGGCTTAATAATAAGGGTAGGGTAGAGTGGGGCAAGGTAGAGTGGGGTAGGGTAGAGTGGGGTAAGGTAGAGTGGGGTAAGGTAGAGTGGGGTAGGGTAGAGTGGGGTAGGGTAGAGTGGGGTAAGGTAGAGTGGGGTAGGGTAGAGTGGGGTAGGGTAGAGTGTGGTAGAGTAGAGTGGGGTAAGGTAGAGTGGGGTAGGGTAGAGTGGGGTAAGGTAGAGTGGGTTAGGGTAGATTGGGGTAAGGTAGGGTGGGGTAGGGTAGAGTGGGGTAGGGTAGAGTGGGGTAGGGTAGAGTGGGGTAAGGTAGAGTGGGGTAGGGTAGAGTGGGGTAGGGTAGAGTGTGGTAGGGTAGAGTGGGGTAAGGTAGAGTGGGGTAAGGTAGAGTGGGGTAGGGTAGAGTGGGGTAGGGTAGAGTGGGTTAGGGTATAGTGGGGTAGGGTAGAGTGGGGTAAGCTAGAGTGGGGTAGGGTAGAGTGGGGTAGGGTAGAGTGGGGTAAGGTAGAGTGGGGTAAGGTAGAGTGGGGTAGGGTAGAGTGGGGTAGGGTAGAACGGGGTATGGTAGATGGGATAGGGTAGAGTGGAGTAGGGTAGAGTGGGGTTTGGTAGAGTGGGGTAGGGTAGAGTGGGGTAAGGTAGAGTGGGGTAGGGTAGAGTGGGGTAAGGTAGAGTGGGGTAGGGTAGAGTAGGGTAGGGTAGAGTGGGGTAAGGTAGAGTGGGGTAAGGTAGAGTGGGGTAAGGTAGTGGGGTAGGGTAGAGTGGGGTAAGGTAGAGTGGGGTAGGGTAGAGTGGGGTAAGGTAGAGTGAGGTAGGGTAGAGTGGGGGTAGTGTAAGAAATGAATACCTGGATAGATTAAATCAAATCTGGTTATCAGAACTCTCATTCCAGAATAAAGGGCCTACTGTGATATCTAGATTTAGCCTTCTGAACTGGTCACTACAAGGACGGAACAAGATATAAGCAGTCACAGACTGCTGCAAAGTTAAACAGTAATGGTGTTGTAGAGCGATTATATTTCTGAAGCAGTTGTTTAAATCTATATTAACATTATATGTGAATTATAACATTGAAGTAACAACTCCTGCAGAGATATCAGCAACTCTATCATTCAAGTCTGTAAGTATGGAAATAAAAATATCATTAAAAAGGCTAATTATAAGAAAGACATGAAATAAAAGCCGGCACAAATCTCTCTAAAATATCATTTTAGGATCCTACTTAACAGTAGACAAAATAAAAAAAATAGACCATAACACTGAGAAGCTGGAATGTGGGTAATTGTAAAAACAAACCCTAGCGGGAATAAACTACATCAAAAGTTTATCATGCAGTAAAGTAAAGTTTGTAATATCTCATCTCGATGGTTTACTCCATGGAAACCAGGAGTAAGAAATCTCCACCAAATACCTGTTACACAAACGAGAGAAATTATCAGCTGAAAACAATTATAATTTCTGTAAACCTCAAACTGAAGATATGGGCAATATTAGCTAATTAACTATGAGAGAATATCTTTTAGATATTACCTTCTCCATAGGTGTGATATAGATGCCAGGGAACGAGTATAAAATCAATTAAAGATGGATATATTGAAACCGATGGCTCATAACAATATTTGGTGTGACTGAACAAAAGAGAACAGAACTTTTGACTTCCGATGGCATAGTAGGGCTAACGTCCCGACATATGGCTCGTCTTGAGAATTTAAAACATGATAGAGTCTACCACACTCCAGGATGGAAGAATCTATTTCTAAGAAAAAGAGGGAGATGAGAGAGAGAGAGACAGAGAGAGAGAGAGAGAACCGGCCTAGTGCTTGACTGGTGATAAGTTTATCGAACGCGGGATTTGAAATCAGAAAGCAGTGTACCGGATTATATATCGTGGTAAATAATCGTGGTATTTTTAATCCGACACTATAACGACTCTGCGAATTCACCGCCTTTTAACAATAAAAGCCGCATACAAAACAACCTGCACGGTGTTTGTGTTTGAAAGTCAGCCCCCTATAAACACGAAAAAGCTCTGTTATGGAAATTAGCCAAATAGTTGGCATTAATGTCGTAAAAAAGTCTAAAGATTAAAGAAGACATTGCTTCTGATGTTCCAGTGTTGCAATTCACAAGCTGCAGCAATCTTTGAATTTAATTTAGTCACATGTATGACCTCAGGAATAACTGGGTGGCGAAAAAAAAGAGGTATTTGAAGATATATATATTTTTATATATAATGGATAAAAAGCCCTTGTTATATATATATATATATATATATATATATATATATATATAATTAAGTTAAAGATGTACATCCATATATGTATACTGAAATACTAGTATGTATATGAATACACACACGTATACATATGTAGATGTACCAAGTTCTTTCACTGGTCACTTT
>OZ024756.1:2700310-2717810 GCA_964016885.1 Eledone cirrhosa
ATCTACCACCAGAGACATGAAAAGACGGGCTCTGGTTGAAGCTTTTCAATAGCCATGTTACATCCACGCCCAGAAGTGTAAAATGACAAGCTGTGGACGAGGACCATTTGGCAGCCATGTTGAATCCATGACCAGGTGTAAAAAGACAGTGTGTAGACGAGGATGTCTGCAGTCATATAACCAAAGAGGTAACAAAACCGGATGTGGACGAGAATGTCGGCAGCCATGTTACATCCACGACCAGAGTCGTAAAAAGACAGGCTGTGGTCGTCAGATATCCTTGGGTGTTGAATTGATGAAGTCAAAAATTCCTCTCACCTAATATACTTCTTCATTAACTTTAGAACATCAAAACTCTCTCTGTCTTCGGACGCCGAGACCTTTTATCTTACTACACCGTTGAATATGTCTGTTGTTTCTAGGAAATCGAGTAAATGCCAAGAAGCACCTACCTAGGATAAAATTCTGTTTATGTGAATGAAGTTAATGAATGACATAAACTAACGTTAACAAAACAGCATGCAACACTTTCATGACATTCTATCTATCTATCTATCTATCTATCTATCTATCTATCTATCTATCTATATGTATGTCTGTCTGTTTGTCTGTCTGCCTGTCTGACTGTCTGTCTGTCTGTCTGTCTGTCTATTTACCTACCTACATATCAATCTATCTACCTAGCTATCAGCCTCTGTCTATCTAACACACACACTCTCTCTCTCTACCTATCTATCTATCAATCTACTTATATAACTATCTATCTCTCTATCTACCTACCCATCTCTCTCTATGTATCTAACTACATCTCTCTATGTATCTAACTACATCTCTCTATCTATCTATCTATCTATCTATCTAACTATCTATCTATCTATCTATCTATCTATCTATCTATCTATCTATCTATCTAACTACCTATCTATTTCTCTCTCTATCCATTTCTCTCTCTATCTACCTACCCATCTCTCTCTCTCTATCTAACTACATCTCTCTCTATCCATCTCTCTCTCTATATATATATCTATTTATCTACCCATCATACGTTATTCCAACCGAGTCTGTAATCATACTCTAGAAACACGATATTCAGTCTGAATCCTATCTGCAACTGCTTACAAGATGCTACTACAGGATATTACCAATGTGCAGCTTTAGTCTGTAAAACCTTGAATTGCCAGATTAGTTTCACCATGTTGCGTACGGTACAACTGTAGTAATGGAGGAAGGTTGTATTTCACTGATATAATATTAGCAAGGAAAAGGGCACAGTCTGTACTCGGTGTTCATTTTACTCTCGTCTAGTAAAACAAAATGGTGACTGGCGACTGTTGTTGTAAATGAGATGAAAGGAATCACACGTTATGTCTTACATCAACTAGAAACCGTATCAAGATCTGTGTTAACTTAATGAGTGACACAACAGGGTGCATTATTTCGTGGTGCAGTTTATACGAGTGCAGTGTTTTTCAGTGCAATATCGCTTTGGCACTAATCACTCGCTAGATGGAATTCTGTGCGTTCTTAAAATATCAGACATTCCACGATTAAAGAGGGAGAGAAACAGACGTACAGACAAACAGATATAGATATAGATATAGATATATATATATATATAGCGAGAGAGAGAGAGAGAGAGAGAGAGAGAGAGAGAGAGAGAGAGAGAGAGAGACAGAGAGAGAGAGAGAGAGAGCTCAATAACTACTTCAGCCGCCATCTAATACTGATAATATTGCCATGTCTAATTCCATAGCAAATATCCACTGTAATAACACCGTTGCGGCTGATATTTCTGCCAGAATTGTAAACCACCTCCACCTTCACCCCCACCTTCACCACCACCACCACCATCACTACCACCACTACCATCATCATCATCGCTACCTTCACCACCATCGCCACCACCACCACTACTACCATCACCACCACCACCGCCACCACCACCACCGATACTACCATCACCACCACCACCGCCACCACCACTACTACCATCACCACCACCACCACCGCCACCACTACTACCATCACCACCATCACAACCACTACCATCATCATCACTACCTCCACCACCACCATCATCACTACCTTCACCACCACCACCATCACCACTACCACCACTACCACCATCATCACCACCACCACCACTACCTTCATCATCACTACCTTCACCACCACCACCATCACTCCCTTTACCACCACCAGCACCACCACTACCACCATCATCATCACCACCACCACCACTACCATCACCATCACTACCTTCACCACCACCACTACCACCATCATCACTACCACCACCATCACCACTACCATCAGCATCACACCCACCACCACCACCACCACCACCACCATCATCACTACCTTCACCACCACCACCACCACCACCACTACCATCATTATCACTACCTTCACCACCACCACCACCACCACTACCATCATTATCACTACCTTCACCACCACCACTACCACCACCACCACCACTACCATCATTATCACTACCTTCACCACCACCACCACCACCACTACCACCACCACCACTACCATCATTATCACTACCTTCACCACCACCACCACCACCACTACCACCACCACCACTACCATCATTATCACTACCTTCACCACCACCACCACCACCACTACCATCATTATCACTACCTTCACCACCACCACCACCACCACCACCACCACAACTACCATCATTATCACTACCTTCACCACCACCACCACCACCACTACCACCACCACCACTACCATCATTATCACTACCTTCACCACCACCACCACCACCACTACCATCATTATCACTACCTTCACCACCACCACCACCACCACCACCACCACCACTACCATCATTATCACTACCTTCACCACCACCACCACCACCACTACCACCACCACCACTACCATCATTATCACTACCTTCACCACCACCACCACCACCACTACCATCATTATCACTACCTTCACCACCACCACCACTACCACCACCACCACTACCATCATTATCACTACCTTCACCACCACCACCACCACCACCACCACCACCATCATTATCACCACCACCACCACCACCACCACCACTACCATCATTATCACTACCTTCACCACCACCACCACCACCACCACTACCATCATTATCACTACCTTCACCACCACCACCACCACTACCATCATCACCATCACTACTTTCACCACCACCACTACCATCACCATCACCGCCGCCGCCACGACAATCATCATCACCATCATCAACACCATCGTCATCATCTCCATTACCTAATCACAGACATCTTGTCTCCGACGACTAAAAGGAGCCCTCGTTTTATGATATAATCCTTTCCAATGAATTCCTAGAACTAACCAACTGTATCAGCTGTATACAAGTTTATGTTGGTGCGGTGCCTCCTTTCTTAAACTTTGCTTTGTTTCAATCATCGGACTTCTTCCCATATTAACGCAGCAACTCACACACACAAACCAGGAATTCCACGACCTAACGTAGGAAGCCATGTATGTTCACGTTATCTGCTGAAAATAGCAGCCATATCGCCCTCAAATTATGCCCTTCTCTTTCAAAATTGGAAAAAAAATAGACTTTGGACATCATGGTTCTAGATGCACCATGTTTGAACAAGGAGAGAAAGGAAACGATAGGGAAAGGAGGGGCGTCTTTAAATCCTGTTGGAGTCGTAAGGATGGCGTCCAGATACACGGCGGCGTGGGAGGATCTTAGGTATTTTAAACTTGATGGCGCCCTTCATTTCACGATCAGGACATCTAATTTGTTAGAGAGATAGATATATAGAGAGATAGATAGATAGATAGAGAGAGGGAGCGAGAGAGATAGGGGGGGGGGAGAGAAATAGATAGATAGATTGTGTGTGTAGTGTGTACGTGTGAGAGTGAGAGAAAGATAGTGAGTGAGAGAGAGAGATTCAATCCCAGCACTTTATGAATCAAGTCCCAAAAGATGAAGGGCACAGGTGACCACGGTGGGATTTAAACACAACGCTGTGAGGCTGAATAAATACTGAGACCCTTTAATCTGGCGTCCTGATCCTTCTGATCATTGGTCGCCTTCGGAAGAAGAATAACATGTTTAAACACACAGATTTTCTCATTTGGTGTTGATCAAACCCTAATAAGACCTCGTTATAGCTCATAGGTTCTCAAACTTTTGGAGCCACCCTCTCCCACAGCCCCACAATACCCTCAGCGCCCCCACCCCTATTTCCAGACACACCTGCCTACACGTAAATTGTAAATAATATATTAATAAAATCGTTAAATGATATATAATAAATAATTGTTTCTACTTTAACCAACAATTAACCCAGCGTATGACTGGTATTTATTTTATCGACCCCGTAAGGATGAAAGGCAAAGTTAACCTTGGTGGGATTTGAACTCACAACACAAAGAGCCATAACTCTATGCTGCAAAGCATGGTGTTTGATGCACTACCGATTCTGCCAATCCACCACCCTTCTAATATTGGTTTCGACCCCAGTACGTTACTGGTACTTTATTTTATCGAACCCGTAAGGATGAAAGCCAAAGTTAACCTCGGCGGGATTTGTACTCAGACAGTAAAGGATAGAAAATTTATGCTGCAAAGCATGGCGTCCGACCTTCTACCGATACTGCCAATCCCCTGCCCTAGCATGGCGTCCGACCCTCTACCGATACTACAAATCCCCCGCCCTAGCATGGCGTCCGACCCTCTACCGATACTGCCAATCCCCCGCCCTAGCATGGCGTCCGACCCTCTACCGATACTACAAATCCCCCGCCCTAGCATGGCGTCCGACCCTCTACCGATACTACAAATCCCCCGCCCTAGCATGGCGTCCGACCCTCTACCGATACTACAAATCCCCCGCCCTAGCATGGCGTCCGACCCTCTACCGATACTACAAATCCCCCGCCCTAGCATGGCGTCCGACCCTCTACCGATACTACAAATCCCCTGCCCTAGCATGGCGTCCGACCCTCTACCGATACTACAAATCCCCCGCCCTAGCATGGCGTCCGACCCTCTACCGATACTGCCAATCCCCCGCCCTAGCATGGCGTCCGACCCTCTACCGATACTACAAATCCCCCGCCCTAGCATGGCGTCCGACCCTCTACCGATACTGCCAATCCCCCGCCCTAGCATGGCGTCCGACCCTCTACCGATACTGCCAATCCCCCGCCCTAGCATGGCGTCCGACCCTCTACCGATTCTGCCAATCCATTGCCCTTCTAATATAATAAATAATATAATATATACTATATAGAAATAAATATTATATATTTTTTATTTTACTATATTTATATATAATTGTTTCTACTTTTGGCACAAGGCCAGCAATTATCCCAGTGCATTACTGGTACTTTATTTTATCGACCCCGTAAGGATGAAAGGCAAAGTTAACCTCGGCGGGATTTGAACTCAGAATGACAAGGGCCGTAACTCTATGCGTCAAAGCATGGCGTCCGACTCTCTACCGATACTGCCAATCCATGACCATATATATCATTTGATATATAATATACTATTATATCATCTCTAATCGCTACCCCCACCACCTTGGGCCCCAGCGTCCCCCTGGACCTTCTCAACGTCATCCAGGGGACGGTAGCGGCCACTCTGGGAACCTCTGTCATAGCCCATTGAATTCAACACCTCAGCATATTCTTTTCGGGTCTCTGTGCCCTCACCAAGGTCAAATGTATGTGAGAACTTTCTGTTATTAGAGTGCGGCCATGCTGGGGCGACAATTTCAAGAATTTAATTGTATCTATTTACCACAGCACTTATTTTAATCTGGGAAATATAAAAATGTCCTTTTGTTGTACACACACACACATACACACACACACACACAACACACACACATATATATATATATGTATGTGTGTATATTCAATAGATCATATTTATATTGTACTAAATCAGCAAGTCTCCCCCCCCCTCCCTTTGTTGTCCCAGTAATTTACCAGTAATTAACCACTGCACCAGTTCACACTTTACACAATGAGAAAACATATTGATGAATGATTACATAACACTACACACACATACACACGTACACATACACATATACACACATACATACATACACATATACACATACACAACACACACACACACACACTCATACACACATACACACACTCATTCACACATGTACACATATACATACACGCACATACACATACACACACACACCCACACATACCCGCACGCATAATACCACACATACACATACACACGCACACAAATCTAACCCCAACACAGATTCACTCACACACATAAATATACCCCACGACATATACACACACACAAACATACCCCCCACACATACACACGCATACACTCACTTACATACCCCCCCCCCTACACACACGTATAAACATACCACCCACCCCCGTACATATTTTATGAAACGTTCTAAGTGATATTTCAGTTGTATAACTATACTTGCATTATGTGGGATGTCTAAGTACAGTTGTCCAGCAGAACCGGTAGAGCGTCGGACAGAATTCTTTGCGGTAACTAGTTAGGAATTTCTAATTTCTGAGCTCAAATCTAGCTGTGGTTAATGTTGCTTTTCTCCCTTCCAGGACCGGTAAAATAATGTACCAGTTAAATACTGGAGTCGACAAAATTGATTTTACCTTCTCTCAAATTGCTGACCTTCCAAGTATTATTAATGTTACTTTTCTGCCTTCCAGGACCGATAAAATAATTGTTTCTACTTCTGGCTCAAGACCAACAATTATCCCAGTGTATTACTGGTACTTTATTTTATCGAGCCCGTAAGGATGAAAGGCAAAGTTAACCTCGACGGGATTTGAAATCAGACCATAAAGGGCTGTAACTCTTTGTTGCAAATCATGGCGTCTGACCCTCTACCGATACTGCCAATCCACCGCCCAGGACCGATAAAATAATGTACCAGTTAAATACTGTAGGTCGTTAGAATTGACTTTAGCTTCTCTCAAATTGCTGACCTTCCAAGAATTATTTCGGGTGTATGTATGTTTTGTAAACCTTTATTTTTCTGTATTTTGCTGGTAATTTATTTTATTGACCCCCAAAAGGACGAAAAGCAATTACGACCGCAACAGGATTTGAGCTGAGAACGTAAAAAATCGTAAATAAATAGCGCTTAGCATTTTGGCGGTCGCTCTACCGATTCAGCCAGTCCACAGCCTTGATACTACCATAATGGCTACTCATTTAGGCACAAGGCCAATAATTGGGGGAGAGGGGAAAGTCGATTAAATCGATCTTAGTAGATTAATGCTACTTTATTTTATCGATCTAATAAGGATGAGTGGCATAGCTAACCTCGGTGGGATTTGAACTCAGGACGTAAAGAGACGTAACTATATGTCACAAAGCATGTTACCCAATGCTCTACCGATTGTGACAGTCCAAAACCCCTGACACTACCATAATAAAAACGTGTACTTTGTGTAACAAAATCCCAAATCCATAGGAAAAAAGAAATAGTCCTAACAAGCCGAAGACAATTCGTCCTCGAGGACGCCGCACCCTAATTTTGACAACCAAAAATGTTAAAAAATATAACAATCAACCCTCGGCCCCCAGGACGCATGCTAGATTTTTGACACCTAGTTTAGGAAAAAAGTAGCCTCTTCGACGCCGGGAAATATAGTAAATGTTTTTGTAGGCGATGAATTAGCAGATTGTTAGAGCGACGGATAGAATGATTTGTTCGAGTTCTCTTCTCTTTGAGTTCAAATCCCACCGAGATCAAAGAGTCGCTCCATGTAGAGCCACTACTTCTCTGAAATTAGGGATTACAGCCCCGATATTATGAACATATGGTTCTAATGTCTCAGGAAAGAATCACATGACAGATTTTTTCGGGAAAAATCAACTGGCAGGAAACCCAGCGGTAAATTCCGGCCCCCGAGCAAGATGGTTGGATAACAGCCATGAACTCGGCTGGTCTCACTTAGGAATCCAACCGAGTCAATTGGAAACGATTGCTTCTGACAGGACCCCCTGGAAGAGTGTTTGAAGGCTCTGCCCCCACGACCCCACCAGGAATAAATGGTAGGAGAAGAAGAAAATACTCAGTATTCGCCACATAAATTCCAAAAGGTAAATATATAGTAAATTTCGGTCAGTCCCACACGATCTTTGCAACCATGAGGTTACTATCAGTTGAGTGAAAGCTCACGCAAGAGGATCAACAAAATTTCCTTGGTTCGATCGAAGTTGTGACACTTAAACTTCTCTTAAACTCTGGAAGAAAAATGAAATAACATTAAATCGTAAATAAATATATGAATGGAGAATGCTGTCAATTGTTACGCAGTGACCCCCTTATGTTGATTATGATTAATAATTATGAAGAACTCACGTGGGGTTGACAACTGTAACATCACACGTCAGAAGCTGAAATACTGCATCCGGTGTTCAGGGACATCTGGTCTAGTGGCTTATGTAATGAGGCAGTTAAATTAATCATTAGCGCTAATAGCAGCATATTGACATCAGTCAATAGAAACAACAACAACAACCAAAACACCAACAATAATAATAATAATAATAATAATAATAATAATAATAATAATAATAATATCAATATTAATAATAATAATGATAATATAAATATTCTTTTAATTATCACAAATCTTCAGTATTTCCAGCTTTGCCCGCAAATTGTGGCTGCTTACGGGAATCAATTGGGGATGAATTTCTCACGCTGTTCCAGAAACTTCGCACTTATGTAACCATGACATCGACTTCCGGTCACCCCTCTACCCAATCCCCTCCTCAACCCCGACCCAATACCGTGATGTACTGAACTACATCCTATCATTTGGCCTCATTGTCCTTCAGTTACTCCCACACCCGATAGCTCTAAACTACGAACCTTCTCTATTTTTTATATTAAATTGTTCTCACCTTTCAGGCTTCAGGCTAACATACAAACTATCCCTGGGTCTCGAATAATCCCCCCCCCCAACACTTATCGCCGCTTTCACCCTTAACGGGATCTTCTGAAACTGTTACTTTAATAAATATTTGCTCTATGGTTTTTATATATTTGATATTTGTTTTTATATATTTGGCCTTATATATCGCGCCCTCTTCGGATTTTAGTCTTCACATTTATTATTATTACTATATATATATATATATATATAGTGGTAGAACATAGTGGTAATATCCGTAGTGGTAGAGCACTCAGTCCATGGGACGAGTTAGGTAGAAGTGGTTACACAACAGTTAGTTCACCATACCGAGAAAAATTGTTTCACCTTAGCGGATCCTCAGCTATATAAGTGGTTACACAACATATATAAGTGGTTACACAACAGTTAGTTCACCATATATATATATATAGGGGAAAAAGATGAAATCGAAAATGCAACTGGAGTCTTTTTAAAAATATTTATTTGTTTCCTTTACCGGTTTCACAGTTCTGTGAAACCGGTAAAGGAAACAAATAAATATTCTTAAAAAGACTCCAGTTGCATTTTCGATTTCATCTTTTTTCCTTATACTTTCACTCATACTAAGAGTGAGAAATGAAATTTCGTTTCATTTTTTCCGTTTATCGTTTTCGGTGCGCCCGGCCGATTAACTCACTTGATATGCACATTAGGCTGCTCAGCCGTTAATATGCATAAGGAAAGTAAATACTTTCAGACGTTCAACCATCTGGTAGGAAGGTATACGTTGCTGACGATAGCTAATAAGCTTGAAACTAGTACAGCGTTCCTTTGTCAGTGTTGAACAAAAGGGCAACGATGGTTGCTATAGGATGTACGGCTTAATTCGGGATGTTTGTTTACAAACACACCGAACATTATAATAAATGTTCGGTAAATCCATACGTACATGTTCCCGAAGCTGAAGAAGCTCAGGGTATCCACTTTGAGGATGTGGAGGGGATGAACGGGGCTATGACAAACGCCCTGGACACCTTCGCTCTGAAGGACTACAAAGGGGTGGACCTTCCAGATGTGACTGGAGCACTACAACAAGTGGAATGAAGTTGGAGGATCCTACATTGAGGGAGACTAGAGTTTTGTGGTGGAAGAGTGCTACACGAGACTCGTGAGGATGGCTCTGAACATTAATCAGTATACACTGAGGATGAAAAACTCAGAGCTGTATGGGAGCCTCCCAAAAGTCAGCTCAAAAGTGAAACAGAGGAGACTGAGGTTAGCTGGACATGCGCACCGACATCCAGAGTTGACATTGCAATCGGTGCTCCGGTGGGAGCCCCTACATGGACACACTGGAAGAAGAAGACCAAGGTTAACGTATGTTGATGCCCTAAGGACAGACACTGGTCTATTGGAGACGCAGGACATGGCAGCGATAATGAAGGACAGAGACCGCTGGAGAGAACTCGTCCATGGATCTCGGGAATTTTACCCGCCCTAGATATAGATATATATATACGTATAGACAGTTACACACATATATATACATACATATATATATACATATATATACAAATACATGTATATATATATATATATAAATATATATATATATATATATATATATATATATATATATATACATATATATGCATATACATGTATATACATATATATATATATATATACATATATATACATATACTAGTATATATTTATATATATATATATACATATATATATATATATATATATATAGTTAAAAGAATAGAGGTGTAACACACAAGTTATTATATATTGGTAAACGGAATAGAAAATGCTGACAAATTGTTCACAGTTGAAAAATGGTTTAATTAGGAATAAAAGAGTATTAGTGATTGTATGGGTTAGTATTCAGTTGTGGTTTTAAGTTTTTAAGTTTTTACCGGTTGCGCATTTCTAAATGCTTTTCAAAAATAATTTTGAGATAGAGTGTCCGTGCTGTTTGCTCTGAAGTTTTTGCGTAAGCTTGTGTATGTACGTTTTTGTTTGCGTGTATGTATTTATTTATTTCTATTACTTCTGTATTGTATTTATTTACTTTGTTCTTAACTCTGTAGCGGAGATTCATTTGGTCTCCTAGTTAGAATTTAGTCTACGACTTCTGCTATACCATTTACGTGGTTTTGTCTTTGCGTGCTATTGTTCTCCACGCTCCACATATGACGTATTATCTTCGTTTTTTTCGTTCATCGCCAGAGAACGTCTCTATGCACCACCTAAGAGAACATTAGTCTACGGCCTCTATTATACCATAAACGTGGTTCTGTCTTTGCGCGTAATTGTTTTTCACCGCTCTTATTAATGACGTATTATATTCGTTTTTTCCCGTTCTTAGACAGCGAACGTTTCCACGAACCAAAGTATCGTCTTCCTGTCTTCCTCCGGTTGCAACGTTTTTTGAAATATCCAGTTCTGCGTTTACAGATTGACTTTGTTAGTTTCAGAAGATCCCGTTAAGGGTGAAAGCAGCGATTCTCTGCTTAAACTTTAATCTGTTATTTTAATAAATATTTGCTCTACGGTTCTTATATATTTGATATATATTTATCCTTATCGAGCCCTCTTTGGATTTTAGTCTTCAAATTTATTATTATTACTATATATGTATATACATATATATATATATATATATATATATATATATATATATATATATATATATATATATATATATATATATATATATATATTAGAAAGTGAGGTTTTTTTTACAAAATGAAAAATAACCGAGGTGTCCTACACGAGTGAAAGTATAAAGAAAATGAGATGAAATCGAAAATGCAACTGAAGTCTTATTTTTTTTAAAAATATATATATTTAATTGGTTCCTTTACCGGTTTCGCAGTTCTTCTGCTTTTCAAAAGGTGAGTTGAGATGGAGGGTCTGTGGTTTTTCTCACATGTGAGAAAAACCACAGACCCTCCATCTCAACTCACCTTTTGAAAAGCAGAAGAACTGCGAAACCGGTAAAGGAACCAAATAAATATATATATTTAAAAAAAAAAAAGACTTCAGTTGCATTTTCGATTTCATCTCTTTTTCTCTCTCTATATATATATACATATATATACATATACATGTATATATATATATATATATATATATATATACATATATATACATATACATGTATATATATTTATATATATATATATATTTATATATATATGTATATATAAATATACATATATATACATATACATGTATATATATTTATATATATATATATATATATATATATATATATATATATATATGTATATATATTTATATGTATATATATATATTTATATATATATATATATATATATATATATATATATATATATATATATATATATATATTTATATGTATATATGTATATATATATATACATATGTATACCAAATATCTTGGGTGGGCCTTGATCGTGGGTGATGATGTCCTTAAAATGATCAGATCACTGATTCGTTTCGTGTGTACAGTGCTGTGTACATATCTATAGACAGTCTCTTGTCTTTCCAGGTCAGATGATGTCTGTGTGGCTGTGAAGGTGTGCGTCTGTGTGTGTGTGTGTGTGTGTGGCTGTGTGAGGGTGTGTGTCTGTGTGTGTCTGTGTGTGTGTGCGAGGGGTTGTGTGTGTGTGTGTGAGGGTGTGTGGGTATGAAGGTGTGTGTCGGTGTGTGTGTGTCTGTGTTTGTGTGTGTGTGTGTGGCTGTGTGAGGGTGTGTGTCTGTGTGTGTCTGTGTGTGTGCGAGGGGCTGTGTGTGTGTGTCTGTGTGTGGCTGTGTGAGGGTGTGTGTCAGTGTGTGTATGTGTGTGTGCAAGGGGCTGTGTGTGTGTGAGCGTGTGTGGGTGTGAAGGTGTGTGTCGGTGTGTGTGTGTCTGTGTGTGGCTGTGTCTGTGTGTGTGGCTGTGTGAGGGTGTGTGTCTGTGTGTGTCTGTGTGTGTGCGAGGGGCTGTGTGTGTGTGAAGGTGTGTGGCTGTGAAATTGTGTGTCGGTGTGTGTGTGTCTGTGGGCGTGTGTGGATGGCTGTGTGTGTGGGCATGTGTGGGTGGCTGTGTGTGAGTGTGTGTATGTGGCTGTGTGTATGTGTGTGTGTGAGGGTGTGCGGCTGTGTGTCTGTGGCCGTGTTTGTGTGGCTGTGTGTAAGTGTATGTGGCTGTGCGGCTGTGTGTGTGTGGCCGTGTGTGTGTAGCTGTGTGTTAGTGTGTGTATGTGGCTATGTGTGTTTGTGAGGGTGTGCGGCTGTGTGTCTGTGGCCGTGTGTGTGAGTGTGTGTATGGGGCTGTGTGTATGTGTGAGGACAAGGGTGTGAGTGTGTGTGTATGTGTGTATATGCGAGGGTGTGTGAACGTGTGAGGGTGTGAGGGGTTATGTGGTTGTGAGGGTGTGAGGGTGTGTGTATGTGTGAGGATGTGAGGGTGGGTGTATGTGTGAGCGTGTGTGTATGTGTGAGGGTGTGTGTATGTGTGAGGGTGTTTGTATGTGTGTATGTTTGAGGGTGTGTGTATGTGTGTGGGTGTGTGTATGTGTGAGGGTGTGTGTATGTGTGTATGTGTGTGGGTGTGTGTATGTGTGAGGATGTATGTATGTGTGAGGGTGAGTGTATGTGTGTGGGTGTGTTTATGTGTAAGGGTGTATGTATGTGTGTATGTGTGTAGTGTGTGTATGTGTGAGGGTGTGTGTATGTGTGAGGGTGTGTGTATGTGTGAGGGTGTGTGTATGTGTGAGGGTGTGTGTATGTGTGTGTATGTGTGAGGGTGTGTGTATGTGTGAGGGTGTGTGTATGTGTACGTATGTGTGAGGGTGTGTGTATGTGTGAGGGTGTGAGGGTGTGTGAGGGTGTGTGTATGTGTGAGAGTGTGTGTATGTGTGAGGGTGTGTGTATGTGTGTTGATAGATATAGAGATGAATAGATAGAGATGGGTAACAGTGGCAAACCATGAAAATAGGACATCAATAGAGAGATAGAGAGAGGGGGAGAGATGGGGAGAGAGGGAGAGATGGGTGAGAGATAAATAGACAAGAAGAGAGAGAGAAAGGGAGGGAGAGAGCAGATAGAGAGACAGAGAGAGAAGAGAGAGAGAGAGATAGATAGAGAGATAAATAGACAAGAAGAGAGAGACAGAGAGACAGAGAGACAGAGAGAGAGAGAGGGGGGGCAGGGAAGGAAAGATAGAGAGACAGAGAGATAAATAGACAAGAAGAGATAGAGATAGAGAGAGAGAGAGATAGAGAGGGAGAGAGAGAGAGAGTGGTGTATGTATGAACAAAAAGAAAAGAAAACAAAAAAGGAAAAACGACACACCCGTACACACAATGGCACGTACACACACAAATATATATATATATAGATATATACATATACACATGCAAATATACATATATACATACATACTCACGTATATACATACATATATATATATACATATATACATACCTACATATATACACACATATATATATGTATATATATATATGGTGGCTGCCAACTCGTTTTCGAGTACGGCCACTACTTTATATCCATGTAGGAGAACCTCTACCGATGCGTTGAACGAGTGTGACTTTTTAGTCCAGCCAGCGACTTGAAAACTCTGGTACAAACACTACACTTATGACAATTATTGACACATAGTGCTGGGCCCATGGTACCATGTGACGACAAGTGCAGAGAGATCTCCAGATATAAAGCAATGCCTGTGCCGTGAAGCTTTTATAGTGAGCAAAGGCACTGCACAAAGCCAGTCCCACTCTCTTACCAAAAAGAAAAGCAAGTCAACATCATTGGATACCATCAGGGTTGCAGGTGTTATATCAGAGTTTTCTTTCTCTTAGAATTCTGCCTTGACAAAGGCTAAGGCGTCATCTATATTGGTATGTATACATATATGTATACATATACATATATGTATGCATACATATATACATATATATATGATGATGGTTTCCCCCTCGTTATCGAGTATGGCCATTGCACGATGTACTATTATTAATAATTATTAATTAATTCTATAGTGCCATGCCTGTGCGTGAAGATATTTTTTTAAGTGATGAAAGACTGTGCACTGAGCCAATCCCACTCTGAGCAACACTAGCTATAAACCGAAAAGAAGAAAAGATCAACATCATCGGTAACTACTAAGCCGCAGGTTTTTTATCGGAGTAATCCCAGTTTCCTTCTTCTAGAAGAATGCCCTGACAAAGGCTAGGGTCCTTCACACCCAGTGGTTTAACCGCGCGATCGGGTGTCCAGCCCGATTATTTCTATGTCCCCGCGCATATACATACACATGCACCCATGTATATACACATATACATACACATACATATGAACATACATATTTACACACTTTCGGAGGCCGTTGACTCTTATGAGTTCTTCCGCCCTTTGTCAGGTTTTGTTTTTTGTCCTGCAGGGTGTCCAAAATCACCCTCCTCACCAAGTAAACTTGGTGGGGTTGCCGGTTTAGTCGCCGACGACCCGACATTGCGACAGGTTGTACTTGGTTACATGTTACCAGGAGCACTCAAGAGTGACACGACATACACATATATACATACATACATATATACATATACGCATGTATACATACATACATATGTACATATATACACACACTTACATACATACATACAAAGATATTTACATACATACATATATACATACACACGTATATACATACACACAAACATATTTACATATCTACATACATACACGCATACATATATACACACATGCATACACACATGCATACACACACATACACACACATACATACACACATACATACACATACATACCTACACACACACATATATATACACACAGTTGATGTCTCAATTCCAATGAGAGAGATTTGGTTCTCTGTTAGAAAGCACTTATCTCTGTTGGTGAGAAATTAAAATAAAATATTTCATACGCAATAAATTATACACTCGTCACAAACTGATGAACGGAATACACATACATGATGTATATACACATAGGTCTTCATCTACACACTGTACATATTCCTATATGAGTCTCGGCTGAAACATTCATGAGCTGACCAAGATACTCTCATGGAATGACCAAATGAGGTTCATTTTTCAATATAGTCCTTAGAAAGAAAACGTGTAGTTATTAATAAGAAGAGTTGAAAATAATTATTTCTACTTTTGGCACAAGGCCAGCAATTATCCCAGTGCATTACTGGTACTTTATTTTATCGACCGCATAAGGATTAAAGGCAAAGTTAACCTCGGCGGGATTTGAACTCAGACCATAAAGGGCCGTAACTCTATGTTGCAAAGCATGGCGTCCGACCCTCTACCGATACTGCCAAGATAGAAATAAAAATTCACCCCCCCCCCTCCGAGGGTCACTCGTGGTGAAAACCACACAAAAGACCACGGTCACCATGACCACCAGGGCAAGCGCCCTCTCTCAGTTTTCCCACTCCTCAGTCTACAGGCGCATACTCAGAGCGGGCCCGTTCACTCGGACCAGACTCGCAACTTTCACTCACCTTTCAACACACTTACTAGAAGACAGCACTTGCCTCTCCACCCTGATTTTCCTCTTCAAGTGAAATTTGAAAAAGTTAATCAGGGATTGGCCGGAGAGGAAAGTGTCCGTCTTCAACCCTTTCAGCCTTGTCCACCACACAATCTCTTTCGCCATGGGCCCCAGGCTGAAAGTTCTCTTGAAGAGAGCGAACAGCTGATCGTCTTCGACGCCCAGAGTCTCCCCGAGAACGTCGTCGGTCTTCCCCTCCACTAGCCCTCTATAGAACGCCGAGGTAGATGTTCCACCGATACTAGTGCCCAGCTGGTAGAGGGCGGTGAGCGCTTGGAGACATTCCAGCTTCCAAGCGCTATCCCTCGGTCTTTTCCTGATCCAGGATTGCAGCTCCGTCAAAGAGACGAGCTGAGGAAAAACACGTCTGGCAAACGGCGACCACACCTGTTCACCGTCAAGGAAGCACCAGAGCTGATGCAGCCTCAGCGCATGTTTGCGCATCATCAGCCACGGCATGCCTAGTCCTCCACGCAACTGGCGTTGACAGCAGATGGATCGTCTGATCATAGGAGCACGTCCCTTGCATAAAAAGCGGAAGAGAAGGTGCTCCATTTTGGTTAGAGTTGGGCGGGGGGCAAGGTACGACGGTCAGGCGGTAGCAGATGACGGACGCGATGTACGCATTCGCCACCTCCACCCGACCTTTCAGAGACAGCCTTCTCTCGGTCCATTTCTGGGTGAGAGAGGCCACCCTGCTCGTACCCTCGCTCCAGTTTTTCTCAATCTGGAGATCCGGACCGAACCAGACCCCGAGCAATTTAACCGGTCCTTCCGTCCAACGGCCCACGACGCTGTCGTTCGGCATAGACATGCCTCTCCAGGTGCCGAGTTACAAGCCCACCGACTTTTCCGGGTTTATCTTTGCTCCTGTCACCGCCTCGTATTCCTTTAGGGAGTTGAAAATAATGCAAGCAAGATTTCACAGCTCTAACATCATTCCTTCATATGCTGGCAAAGATACTCTCATGGAATGACAAAATGAAGTTTA
>OZ024756.1:2722810-2745310 GCA_964016885.1 Eledone cirrhosa
AAAGACTTATTTTTCAGTGACTTCTCAATCAGCCGAGACAAACCTACTTTTGGCGCAAAATCAATTTTTAACATTCACATTACCTCTACCGACCAATCAAAATTGTTTTGACCACAATACTTTTTTCATACATCTGGAGCCACTTTTTTTTACATAAAACAGGTAGAATTTCCAAAACTAATCAGATTAGGACATTTAAATAAATCTAAAGTAAAAGACTAATTGTCAACAATATCTTTTTCATTTGCATTCTTTATTCTATGTCCATACCTGCATTGTTTTGGCTTTATTATACATATCCAAACATTTATATATATATATATATACATACATAAACACAAAGGGGCCGATCAGTCACTCTATATTCCAGAAGATATCATATATTTTCACTAGCTCTGACAGTTGGCAGGTAAGCAGTATACTGTATTGATGAAGGGTAATTACCCACAAACATTAGTGTCTGCAGTTGTGTTTACATGCCAACACAAAAGCAAGAATGAGGGGCTCATTCTACTGACATGACTTTAAAAAAGTACCCGTTTGCATAATTGCAAACGAATCGAATATTATTATTAATATTCGAAAAACTCAGATTACGTTTATTGTATTCAGCCATGTAAAGCGATAAATTATGTGTGTGTGTGTGTGTGTGTATATATAGGGGGGGGGGGGGGGGCACGTGGCCTAGTGGTAAGAGTTTGGACTTACGTTCATAATGTCGTGGGTTCGATACCTGGGTTACGTGTTGTGTTCTTGAGCGAAAACAATTCATTTCACGTTGCTCCAGTATACTCAGCCGAAAATGAGTACCAGCAATAGCTGAGGGTTTAACTCTGCGATGGACTGGCGTCTTGTCCAGGGGGACGTCTTGTACTCTCAGTCGCTTCACGTCATGAAACCGGGATAAACACCGGCCAAATGATCCTCCTGGCTAAGACAGACAGACTTTATATATATATATATATATATATTATATATATATATATATATATATATATATATATATATATATATATATAAGCAAAAGGGATATTCAATTTGTTGGTAATTCAACAAATATAAATGTTTATAACTGATTGAGAGCACTCGACATGTTTTCTGGAGTATAATATTCAATGATATTAAATAAATGGAAACTATATTTATAAAACCATATAATAGAATAAATATGAATTTATAAATATAGTTTCCATTTATTTAATATCATTGTATATATATATATATATATATATATATATATATATATATATATATATATATATATATATATATATATATATATATATATATAAAATAAAGTTAAATAAAAGTCAAATGATTAAAATTTAGCTTCGTTTATTACTGCTATATATATTTCAGTGACAGCCATCTTTGGCTGTGACCTCTTCAGGCAGTTTGAATTAGTATGGTATAGACAAGTACATATGTTGTTGAGGTGTATAATATTGTCAATACTCTGATATGCCCAGTTCCTTGTTGGGTTGTTATTTCACTGAGGAACTGGAGTAACCAAACCAACCTGCGCACTTCGTCGAGTGCTCCAGTCTGCATACTGACGTGTTGGTATACAACCAACATAAACTAAAAAAAAATATATATATATATATTCTGGTTGCCTGCTCAATACATAGCTTGAGCACTCCAGTGCATGTGATACTCAGTTCTGGCTTGAGATCTTATGTGATTTTAGATGAGACATTCTTTGAAAAAACCGTCGACATAAATTGCATATTAGTTTTGGTGTAGCTTGGACTGACTGTGTATTTTGAACCTTGTATGTGCATGTAAAGGTGTGTATATTTTATATATATATATATATTTAACTGTGTTTAACTTCTCCACCTATCTTTATAATTTTTATATTGTTTTTATAAAAAACGATATTCATTTCTTATATATGTATGTTCACCGAATTCAGGGACTAGACTCCTTCTTCCTCCCGTTTGACCTGTGCGGAATTATTTCCTTGCTCACATTTCGACTAGGTTTGATGGTCTTTATTCTTTCTCGTCCACGATTTCACAGAATTCTGGGACTTGACTCCTCCTTCCTCACTTTTCGTTGCATTACCATCTTTGATTGTTTACAGTTTCGCTCGTTCCCCTTATTTACGTGTCCCAACGACTTTCTTTAGCCGTTGCTCGCACCAACCGTAGCTATATCGTCTTTAAAGCGATGAAATACCAATGAAGGTTGGAAGATCACTGATGAAGGACTAACTTTATTCATATATATATATATATATATATCTGTATCTCTCTCGCTGTCTCTCTCTACATTCTCCCTCACACACACACACACACACACACACACACACACACACACGCACACACACACACATATATATACACACACATACGTACATACATATCTATCTCTCTGTATCTCTGTATCTCTGTATCTCTCTCTCTCTCTCTCTCTCCTTCTCACACACACACACACACATACATATATATATATATATATTTCATGATAGATTACTGTTATATCCTCCGTCTGTTTCGACTATGGGCACTACCCTGTTCGATCAACTGAACACCAGATTAACGTGATTGCAATTCCGTATTCTACATACACTTATAACCTTAGTATAATACATAAGTTGAATCACAGTGACACAATGACATTTGACAATTCTAGTGGTCCTTTAAAGAACAAATACAACCCATGCGTCAGTCCTATTTCACGGGATGGTTTGGGGTCAACACGACCTTTCCGCAGAAGTTACCACAAAGTAAACCCGAACAGAGTGAATTTTTATCCGTGTTACATAAACAGGGAGTTTCATTACAAACCTTATAGTGGAAACATGTTTGATTGGAAGACGTTTCGTCGAAATTCGCTTCGTCGGAAGTCGGCTATATGGCAGTTGTTTGGTCGAGAGTAGTTTTGATGAAGGAATTCTAGTCGAAAAGACACTTCGTCGAAAAACGATTTTTTAAAAACAGGTTTCGTACCCTGATAGATAAATATATATTATATTCGGTGACGAAATAGAAAAATAAATTGTTAGTTTAAAAAATAAACCAGTGCGAGGAAAGTTCTAACGACGAAGCGTCTGTCGACGGAATGTCTGTCGACGAAATGTCCTTGAGGACTATTGAATATTCTTTGGCAATTTAATTCGATGAAACATTAATTAGACAAGGTAAAATAATCTGTTTTGAGTTTTGTCTTTGTGTGTGTGTGTGTGTGTGTATTTTTGTGTTTGTGTGTGTGTATTTGTGTGTTTGTGTGTTTGTGTAATTATATATTATACTCCCACACTAATATAACTATGTGTGTGTATGTGTGTTAGTTTGAGTGTGTATGTGTGTTAGTGTGAGTATGTATGTGTAATTAATTTCGTATATACACACGAAAATGAACATATTCAGACATATATATATAATGAGAGATCGTATGTAGTTAGATAGAGAGAAAAATACACATCTATATGTATGTATGTATATATATATATGTATATATATGTGTGTATATATGCATATATATATATGTGTGTATATATATATATATATATATATATATATATATATATATATACATATATATATATATATATATAAATATATATATATATATATATATATATATATATATTCCTGTATATAGATATAACTCAATATATACATATATATATACACACATATATACACACACAAACACACACACATATATATATGTATATATATACACACACATATATATATGTCTATCGACATTCAATGCAGGGGTGGAGACAGTCATTCCTTATCTCATCATGTTCTTATCTTAACATCAAAACTATAAATTGTGTTCACTGGGAGAATCTCCCAACATGACCTAACTACTACCTCTCTCTAATTCTCT
Source organism: Eledone cirrhosa (assembly GCA_964016885.1). Taxonomy (NCBI): domain Eukaryota; kingdom Metazoa; phylum Mollusca; class Cephalopoda; order Octopoda; family Eledonidae; genus Eledone; species Eledone cirrhosa. Next base: position 2,726,660 of record OZ024756.1, read on the forward strand.
CTAACTCTCTCTCTCTAACTCTCTCTCTAATTCTCTCTCTATCTCTGTCTAACTCTCTCTCTAACTCTATCTCTAACTCTGCTTAACTCTCTCTCTCTCTATCTATCTATCTCTGTCTCTCTCTCTCTGTCTCTCTCTCATCAACTCTCTCTCTCTTTCACTCTTTCTCTAATTCTTTCTCGAACTCTCTCTACCTCTATCTCTCTCTAACTCCCTCTGTTTCACTCTCTCTCTCTAACTCTCTCTATAACTCTCTCTAACTCTCTCTCTCTCTCTAACTCTGTCTCTCTTTCTCTAACTTTCTCTAACTCACTCTAACTCCCTAACTCTCTCTCTCTCTCTAACTCTCTCTAACTCTCCAACTCTCAGTCTAACTCTCTCTCTCTAACTCTGTCTCTCTCTCTAACTCTCTCTATTTTACTATCTCTCTCTAATTCGTTCGTTCTCTAACTCTCTCTTTCACTCTCTCTCTTATTCTTTATCTAACTCTCTCTCCTTCACTCTCTCTCTGATACTTTCTCTAACTCTCTCTAACTCTCTTTAAATCTCTTTCACTCTGTCTCTCTGTCTCTCTAACTCTCTCTAATTCTCTTTCACTCTCTCTCTGATTCTTTCTCTAACTCTCTCTAGCTCTCTCTCTCAAACTCTCTCTCTAACTCTCTCTTTCACTCTCAATATATTTGTCTCTCTCTCTCTCTAACTCTCTCTCTCACTTTCACTATCTCTGTCTCTCCCTCTCTCACTTTCACTATCTCTGTCTCTCTCTCTAAATCTCTCTCCCACTCTCACTATCTCTGTCTCTCTCTCTCTCACTTTCACTATCTCTGTCTCTCTCACTCTCACTTTCACTATCTTTGTCTCTCTCTCTCTAAATCTCTCTCCCACTCTCACTATCTCTGTCTTTCTCTGTCTCTCTCTAAATCTCTCTCTCTTTCACTCTCACTCTCTCTGTCTCTCTCTAACTCTCCCTATATCTGCCTCTCTCTCTCTTTCACTCTCACTATATCTGTCTCTCTCTCACTCACTCTCTCTCAGTTACTCTCTCAATCTGCCTCGTTATCTATCTATCTATCTATCTATCTATCTACCTTTTTCTCACACTCTCTCAACACCATAGCCCACTACCTCACTCTCTATCCCTCCTTCTCTCTCACCCTCTCTCTCTCTCTCTCTCTCTCTCTCTCTCACTCTCTCCCTTCTTCTATTCCTCCTTCTCACTCTCTTCTCCCTCTCTCCCCCTCTCCCCCTCTCCCTTCCTCCCACTCTCCATCCCTCTCCCTCTCACCTTCCCACCACACTCTCTCACTATCCCCTCCCCACTCCCACCCCACTACTCTATATATGTTGCACTACTCCACACCTCTATCCTATGTCCTACCACCATATTGTTTCTCCACACCGAACCACACTCCAATCTCCAGATATACTCCACAACCACACTCCAATCTCCAGATATACTCCAGAACCGAACTCCAATCTCCAGATATACTCCAGAACCACACTCCAATCTCCAGATATACTCCAGAACCACACTCCAATCTCCAGATATACTCCAGAACCACACTGCAATCTCCAGATATACTCCAGAACCACACTCCGATCTCCACATATACTCCAGAACCACACTCCAATCTCCAGATATACTCCACAACCACACTCCAATCTCCAGATATACTCCAGAACCACACTCCAATCTCCAGATATACTCCAGAACCACACTCCAATCTCCAGATATACTCCAGAACAACACTCCAATCTCCAGATATACTCTTCCTTTCACTCCCAATTCTTCCTTTCTGTCTTCTTTCCTTCCTCCTTTCTAATCTTCTTTCTTTCCTTCCACCTTTTCCTCCTTTCTTTCCTCCTGTATTTCTTCCTTCTTCTTCCTTGCCATCTTTTTCTTTGTTTCTTCTTTTCTCATCGTTCTCTCTTTCTTTTTTCCTCTTTTTTCTTTCTGTCTTTCATTCTTATTTTGTTTTGTTTTCGTTCTTTCGTTCTTTCTTTCGTTCTTTCTTTCGTTCTTTCTTTTGTTCTCTCTTTTGTTCTTTCTTTCGTTCTTTCGTTCTTTCTTTCTTTCTTTCGTTCTTTCTTTCTTTCTTTCCTGCTATATTGCTTGTTTCTCTTCCTCATTCTTCTTCTTTTCATTCTTCCTCAATTCCTTCTTCCTTCCTCCGCTGTCATTAACTCTCTCTAAATGTTCTTCTCATTTTTCACTTCTTCTCTTTCTATAATTCTTTCATTTCTCTCTCACTCTACCTCTTTCATTGTTTCCTTCCACTTTTACCTCTCACACACATATACAGCCTGGAACACACACACACACACATACAGCCTGGAACACACACACACACATACAGCCTGGAACACACACACACACATACAGCCTGGAACACACACACACACACATAGCATGGAACACACACACATATAGCCTGGAACACACACACACACATACAGCCTGGAACACACACACACACACATATAGCATGGAACACACACATATAGCATGGAACACACACACACATACAGCATGGAATACACACACACATACAGCCTGGAACACACGCACACACATTCACACATACACACAAAACACACATAAACACACACATAAACTCTCACACACTCACATATACACAAACACACACAAACACAAACACACATACAGCATGAAACACACACACACACACACTCACTCACACATACATACAAAACACACAGAATATACACACACTCTCGCACACTCACATACACACAAAACACACATAAAACACACACATAACATTCACACATTCACACACTCACATACACACACTCCCGCACACTCACATACACACAAAACACACATAAAACACACACACAAATACTCACACACTCACATACACACAGACATAAACACACACAAACACACGCACACAAAAAGAGACACTCTCACACACACACATAAACACACTCACACACACATAAACATACCCACACTCACATAAACACATAAACACACACAATTTTATCATCTATTCACAGCAGACAAAATGTTCCAGTCACAGAGATTTGGTTGGAAACAATCTGACCTTTGAGGGTTTCTGTTCAGCTATTCCAATCTCTTAACTTGTTACACGCACACACACACACACATACACACACACACATACACACACAGACAGACACACACACACAAGTACAGGCGTCAAACTTTATATATATATATGTTTTTGAGAAGATCCCGTAAAAGGGTGAAAGCAGCGATTCTTTGCTTAAACTTTAATCTGTACTTATGGTAAATATATATATATATATAACGAACTAAATGTGGTAAGGAACCAGGTGGACCATAACGCACCAAAGTACTCAATACTTAGGGTAGTAGAGTGGGTAATAGGAACAAGTAGGACCCCGGACTAGTCCAGAATTAGCCGTCGAAACGGCTTGAGCTCAGCCGTCGGGGTCCTACTCGTTCCTATAATTATATATATATATTTTGGTAGATTTATCTACATATATTATATATATATATATATATATATATATATATATATATATATATATATATATATATATATATATATATATATATATATATATATATATATATATATATATATATATATATAAATCAATTACCTTAATGAATAATTTCTATTTAATATACTCAATATTTTCACTCCTAATACGTTGATATCTGAGTAACATAATATCTTTTTGTCACTGGCACTGTCAATAGTAATGAATCTTTATGTACGTTCCGAAGACTAGGATTATAATTACTTGTTTAAACATTGTGTATGCTCCGATGATTCCAGGCAGTTGTCTGGAAGAAACGATCGTCAGCAATTAAATGTATTAAGCTAAAAGTGGATTGTTTTATATTTTGTATCTCGGGTCTGTAATACATTTGATAAGTTACATTGAGCTTTTTCTCTTATTGGTAATTGGGTAGTGCTTAATACTACCCTTTCTTATTTATAATTGTATATAACTCATATATAAGTATAAATATTATTATATATAATACCTGGACAACGGCAGTGAATTGGCAGTATCATTTATATCGCCTCATTGAGGTTATGACCCTTTATATAATGATTTTAAAACGTATGGAAGTTAGCTTTGCCTTTCATACTTTCGGGATCGATAAAATAAAGTACCAGTAAAACACTGGGGTAAATATAATTGACTTTCCCTCTCCCTCAAAATTGTGCGTCTTGTGCCTAAACCACACACACACACACACACACACACACACACACACACACACACACACACACACACACACACACACACACACACACACACACATTTATATATATATATATATATATATATAAAGTTATGAAACGAAAGGAGCTGTGTGGTTACTAAAAACAAGGATTAGGGTTAGGGTTAGGACGGAACAGAAGGAGAAAGGAAGATGGGAGTTTCCATCGTCAGCTGTAAATGTTTCCCAAACCGATGTTTCGGCGCTGAATTACAGGACATCGGTTGCGCCCGAGGCCTTTTATTAATAAAAAGGCCAGGTGGAAAAGTAGAGAGCAAGAGAGAAAAAAAAGAGAGAGAAAAGGAAAGAGAAGGAAAGGAGGAAGAATGGGGGGGGGGGGGTGAGGAGAGGGGAAGAAGGGGAATATTAGGAAAGGAATAGAAGAAAAAAAGTGTACAGATCCCATCGTGGGAAGACACAGGTGAAAGAAACATGCAATAATAGTGGAAAAATAGGGAAAGTAAGTTGTGGCCAACTTGGGAGACTTTAGCCTGGTGGGCAGCTACGACTCAGAGCTGGTATAATCGTGATGCCTCTCGCATACACAGGAGAAAGTGAGAGAGAGAGACACATTTGCGTGTGTGTGTGTGTGTGTGTGCGTGTGCGTGCGTGTGTGTGTATACAGGGTTTTAATCCATGTGTGTAAACATTTTTGGGGACACCCTGTGTATATTTATCGGTACACACACACATGCACACACACACACATCACACACACATACACACACACACACACACATATCACATACACACACATGCACATACAAACACACACAGTCGAAATAGTCCAGTCGTTAGGCAGTGGTATACAAGGACACACCAGTATCTGGTCTGTCTAAATCTATTCTGAATTCAAATCCTCCAAACCTCAAGTTTCCCTTTCAAACTTTCGAGGTCGATAAATAAAGTACGACTGTAGTAATGGGGTTTCAATCTTCCTCTCCCTCTTTTATCATATTCTCTGGAAGAAGTCCGCTGTATTCAGCCCTAGGGAGGGGTAGACACAACAAGGTTTAAAACGTCCAGGACACACGAGTGTCAAGACCTCACCCCAGACTGCATCAGGTCTTAAGGGAGATTTGTGATCTCTTTCCCTCCTTCGCTCTCTTTTTCTGTATATATATATGTATATATATATATATATATATATATATATATATATATATATATATATATGTGTGTGTGTGTGTGTGTGTGTGTGTGTGTGTGTGTGTGTGTGTGTGTGTGTGTGTGAGGAGAGATAAATTCTGATGAAGGTCTAATCTCCGAAACGTAAAGACTCATATCCTACTATATCAAACGTTAATATAATATATTTTTTCATTGTACCGTGTTGTTTGAATTTTTTTCTTCGTTTAAATTTTGTGTATATATATATAGAGAGAAGACATTTTAACCCTTGTCTATTGTTATTCATATGTTTATGTTCGCAACAACGCAGCACGCCATTCTTCATTCACATATTTTTTCCCTTCGCTGTTGTTTGTATTTTTTCTGTCACTTTACTTCTATCACCCTTTCTCTCTCCTTCACCTCTTGCCTTCCTCAACTCCCGCTGCTGGTCACTCACTCTCGGCTGGCCCTTCCTCCCACTTTCACTCACCACCTCTCTGCTTATCCCCCCTCTCACTTCCTCCCGCCTGACCTGCTTGAATTTCTTTCCTCTCTCAATCTTCTCGCGGCTCGGACGTGTCTATTTCTCCTCGTCAATTTGATATGTCGGGCTTAAGCCCACAGGGTTCATTGACTTGTCTCTCTTTTCCTCTCTTTATGTTGCATACCACCATGTGTTTGTTTCCTTCCCTCTGTTTTCCCACTGTCCCGATAACTTAATTGAGTTATCACTCGCACTGATTTTAGGTATCTAGTCTGTAATGCGTCGAAATACCAATGATAATCAGCAGACTACTGAAGAGGACATTTTAACCCTTGTCTATTTTTATTCATATATATATATATATATATATATATATATATATATATATATATATATATAGAGAGAGAGAGAGAGAGAGAGAGAGAGAGAGATAACTAAGTGAGAGATAGATAGAGAAGGACAGAGAGAGATGGGGAGGGAGTGAGAGGGGGAGAGAGAGAGGGAGTTAGTGTACGGGTCTGTGAGTATTCGTGTAAATGTGCGTGTGTGTCTGTTTGAGAATGTGTGTTTTTGTTTGTATCTCTGAGTATGTGTGTGTTTGTGTGTATGTGTGTGTTTATGTGTGTGTTTCTGTGTCTGTTTGAGTATGTGTGTGTGTGTATGTGTGTGTTTGTGTGTGTGTTTGTGTGTGTTTGTGCGTGTGTGTGTTTGTGTGTGTGTTTGTGTGTGTCTGTGTGTGTGTGTTTATGTGCGTGTCTGTGTGTGTTTGTGTGTGTCTGTGTGTGTCTGTGTGTGTTTGTGTGTGTATCTGTGTGTGTGTCTATGTGTATGTTTGTGTGTGTGTTTGTGTGTGTTTGTGTGTGTCGTGTTTGTGTGCGTATTTGTGTGTGTCTGTGTGTTTGTGTGCGTGTCTGAGTGTGTGTTTGTGTGTTTGTGTGTGTCTGTGTGTGTGTGTGTCTATGTGTATGTTTGTGCGTGTATTTGTGTGTGTCTGTGTGTGTGTATGTATGTGTTTGTGTGTTTGTGTGTGTGTATGTGTGTGTTTGTGTGTGTCTTTGTGTGTGTCTTTGTGAGTGTGTGTGTGTGTTTGTGCGTGTCTGTGTGTGTTTGTGCGTGTGTTTGTGTATGTTTGTGCGTGTCTGTGTTTGTTTGTGTGTGTGTTTGTGTGTGATTGTGCGTGTATGTGTATGTTTGTGTGTGTTTGTTTCAGTATATGTTTGAGAGTGACGCCATATGTAGCTTCACATGTATTTTGAAGTCAGTGGTGTGTAAAATGGAAGACAAGTGAGCCGGTATATTAAGATGCAGTTTTAGTGAAGTTCATGTAAGACTAACTGTTTAGATAATAAATATTAAAGCAACAAGGAAATAGAGAGAGCAACACATTAAATATACACAACTATCTGATAAACAATTCAGCAGTAAATATCATATAAACAGTTGAAAATATTGGCCTGATGATTAATTATTATTGTTAAGATTAGTTATTATTGTTAAGTAAACAGTATAATGGAAAGTATATTTAAAACATGGTCTCACTGACTCTTCTACAGCGAGACCTACAACGTTGAGAAAGAGACTGTAATGTGTCTAATGTTTGTATGTAGGTGGGACTTTATATATATATATATATATATATATATATATATATATATATATATATATATATATATATATATATATATATAATATATATTAGTAAAAAGGAAAAGAAAATGGTGACAAATTTTTCCCAGTGGAAAATAGTTTAATTTAGGAATAAGTATAAATTAGTAATAAGTATTAGATAGTATTCAGTTTTAGTTTTAAGGTTTTACCGGTTGAGCATTTCTTATGCTTTTCAAAAATAATTTTGAGATAGAGTGCTCGTGATTTTTGCTCTAATCGAGATTAGAGCAAAGCATAAGTAATGCCCAACCGGTAAAACCTTAAAACTAAAACTGAATACTAATTAATACTTATTACTAATTTCTATTTTCCACTGGGAAAAATGTGTCAGCATTTTCTTTTCCTTTTTACTAATATATCACAACTCGTGTGTCACACCTCTATTTTTTTAAATGTATATATATATATATATATATATATATATATATATATTAATAAAGATTCAGCGAGAATCGCATTTTCGGCGGGCAGGAAAAGCGAAGCGAAACCCAAAAATCAGAAATGATACTGGCAAAGTGCTCAATACTTAAAAACCAGAGCTAAACAATGTGCTAAGAAGCCATACAAAACTGAAAAGGTGGTCAAGAAAGTATTAACCACCCAAGCCAAAAACCAAATCAAGCCAAACAGGTCAAAACAAAATAAATGATAAAAACTAAGTGATAGATAACCAGACCTGGACTCCCGGAAATGCTGTTAAAATCCGATGTAGAGTTTCTGTGACACCTAAATCAAAATACAGTCTGCTTAAAAATATAAACTTTGTATATAACGATCGACAACACACACACACAAAGATATATATATATATGAAAATGTTAAACCCCGACGGCAGAGCTCAAGCCATTTTGACGGCTATTTCTGGACTATATATGTATGTATATATGTACACACACACACACAACATACACACACACAAAAAAAAACAATATATATATATCTATATATATAAAACAGAGGATGTCTGTCTGTGTGTCTGTTTCCCTAAAACTCGAAAAGTACACAACCGTTTTTTTTCAAACTTTACACATGTAACCCAAATAGCCCCGGAAGTGTTTTGAGCCAAATACATTTCGAATTTTCAATGCCCTAGGGACTGCATTAGGCGATTTAGCGATCTCTTTCTCTTTCTCTTAGTTTTTCTCTTTTTAGATAGATACATAGATATGACGTCGCGCCTTCATAATATCTGTCTGTATGCCTGACTGTCTGCATTACGTCATTATGACGCGATCAGTGTGTGTGTATATATATTCTTATGCCAGGGAACGTCTTCACGAACCAAAGTATCGTCTTCCTGTTTTCCAGATTGATTTTTTTAGTTTAAGAAGATCCCGTTAAGGTTGAAAGCAGCGATTCTTTGCTTAAACATTAATATGTTATTTTAATATAGATATTCGTGTACAGATATTTTTGCACACACAAAAACAAAATATAAACAAACAAGGCCAAAGATTACATCAGTTAGTCTTAGTGTACTTCATACTGCTTTTAGGTAGAAGATTCCATTAAGGGTGAAAGCAGCGATTCCTTTTCTGCGTTCACAGATTGATTTTTTTAGTTTCAGAAGATCCCGTTAAGGGTGAAAGCAGTTATTCTTCTCTTAAACTTTAATCTGTTATTTTAATATATATATATATATATATATATATATATATATATATATATATATATATATATATATATATATATATATATATATATATAATTATATATTCATGGACAGATATTTTTGCATACACAATAACAAAATATAAACAAACGTATTTATTTCACGAGGCTCGATAAGGATAAATATATATCAAATATATAAGAACCCTAGAGAAAATCCCGAGCAACGCCGGGCCATTCTGCTAGTATATATAATATATATATATATATATATATATATATATATATATATATATATATATATATATATATATATATATATATATATATATATATGTATCGTTTTATGCATATGTAAGTATATATATATATGTATGTGTGTTTGATTGCGCGTTAGTCCGTTTGTGTATCCGTATATATGACTCTATGTGTATCTGTGTCTCTGTGTGTGTGTATGTGTAAATGTGTCTATATGTATCTATATGTATCTGTATGTGTCTGTATGTGTGTCCGTATTTAAGTTACAGTTGTGTCAGCCACGATAACACAACCTATTATATTGTCAATGTTTTAAGATCAACAACCATGCCACAACCTCTGTTTCTCTGCCAGGGTCTTCATTAGATGTTTACCTGGGTTTCCTCCTCGTTTGTGTCGGATCCTACACCATATTTCAGCTGGTCGGAGGTTGGGAATGTCTCAGACACTGCCCAACAACCCGCAGCCACCTTCTTGATACGTCGTCGCTCATTTAAACCGAGTTCACAATAGTGTTTTTCAGTGTCGTATATTTGACTTAATATATTGTTTTGCCTCATTGCATTATTTTCTATTGTCCTATTAATTCTGATTTCAAATTTCATTGAGCTTAACGTTGAGCCTGACGTTGAGCTTGCCGTTGAGCTTGGCTTTGAGCTTGGCTTTGAGCGTCACATTGATCATTAGTTAGTCTGGTTTTGATGCAATGGATCAGTGATACCAATAGATCGGTGATATCAATATGATACAATAATTAATGTATTATCATTATAGCGATTATATTCGAGACTATATTGCTGCTGGTCCTCCGTCGGTTTCAATGGAGAGTGTTCCAGTTGTTTGAACCATCGTTAGTTTGAACAGTCTTCTAGTGAAATTAACGTGCACAGTGAAATAAAGTGTCTTATTGAAAGATACAACTCACCACCCGCTCTGCTGTAGGAAGTCACGACCATATAATTATGAGCTCAGCGCCCTAACCATTAAGCCACGCAAATAATTATAAGCAAAGTTGGCCTCGAAAAGAACATGAACTCATAGCTCAGAGAGCCGAAAGAATGCCGGGGAGTATTCTAACGAACGCTCTAACGAGGCTGCCAATTCGCCACCTCACCTCAAGATAATTTTGAAAATAGATTAAAATTAGTTCCTGTAAAATCTATATTTACTGTTCTCTAATCTTCTTTCTATACGTACACATACATTGGAAACCACATATGTACACACATGTAAGAACTTGCCATATACTGGATCTTTGCTGAAGACCAAACCTCTTCACAGACAACAGCTAGAAGCCTACATTCTTACTTGTAAACCTCATACAAGTGCTGAAGGCCAAGCCTCTTCACAGACAGCAACTAGAAGCATACTCGTAAACCTCATACACGTAGTGAAGGCCAAACCTCTTCACAGACAGCAACTAGAAGCCACATTCTTACTCGTAAACCCATCCACGTATTGATGGGCAAGCCTCTTCACAGACAACAACTAGAAGCCACATTCTTACTCGTAAACCCATCCACGTATTGATGGGCAAGCCTCTTCACAGACAACAACTAGAAGCCACATTCTTACTCGTAAACCCATCCACGTATTGATGGGCAAGCCTCTTCACAGACAACAACTAGAAGCCACATTCTTACTCGTAAACCCATCCACGTATTGATGGGCAAGCCTCTTCACAGACAACAACTAGAAGCCACATTCTTACTCGTAAACCCATCCACGTATTGATGGGCAAGCCTCTTCACAGACAACAACTAGAAGCCACATTCTTACTCGTAAACCCATCCACGTACTGAATGAAGGCCAAGCCTCTTCACAGACAACAACTAGAAGCCACAATCTTACTTGTAAACCTCATGCACCTTAATATTCCTTTTCCTCAAGGAATCTGGCAAAGCCGCTGTCCTATTACGATTGTCAGTCACGCAACATTTCCAAAGCCACGGGTGAGACTAGTTTATTTTGACAGTTCACAAACAGATGGTCTCATCAGTTGCCTGTCACCCTCAAAATGTTACGCTAGAGGTGCCATTAACGAAAGAAGCGCTAAACTTTTTTTATACTTTGAAATTCCTGCTTTAGTGTTATCGTTCTCATGAGCGAAACTACGGAAGATGATGCAGCCATATATATGTGTATGTATGTATGAGTATGTGTGTTTGTGTATGTGTGTGGGTGTATATGCCACTGCGTGTGTGCGTAAGGCAGAGAGAGGGAGAGAGAGAGGGAGAGAGCTGTATGTATCTTTTCAAATATATAGATTCCTAATATAAAGTTGGCATATATATATATATATATATATATATATACGTCTGTGTGTGTGTATGTATGGATATATATATATATATATATATATATATATATATAGAGAGAGAGAGAGAGAGAGACAGAGAGAGAGAGAGAAAGAGAAAATAATGAGGGAAGGAGAGAGGGAAAGACCGAGAGACGGGAGACTTGCATAAATTTAGGAAAACTGGTGTAAATTCGAGGCCCAGCTATGTTGGTGATAATGATTTCTGATTTAGGCCAAAGACCATCAGTTTTGGGGGTCGGGGCAAGTCGATTAAATCGACCCCAGTACGTTACCGGTACTTTATTTTATCGACCCCGAAAGCTAACCTCAGCAGGATTTGAAATCAGAACGTAAAAGACCATAGCTCTATTATGCCGCATAGCATGTTGCCCGGCGCTCTACGGATTCTGCTAATAACAATAACAACAACAATAGCAGCATCATTTAATAGTAGAAGAATGGAATTTTTATTTTATTATCTATTACTTTTCAATTTTCACCCCACCCCCACCCCGAATGTTCCAGAAGAAAGAATAATTATGATGAATAAGAGAATGATATGATATTTATGATTTCATCTGAAGATCTTGGCGAAGATTTGGGAATTACTTACGGTAATCTGTCAAATAAAGTTGAGATGATGGGGGTCGGGATAAGGATTGGAGGGGTAAGGATGGGGGGTCGGGGTAAGGATTGGAGGGGTAAGGATGGGGGTCAGGGTAAGGATTGGAGGGGGGAGCTGGAGATAAGGCTAAGAAGACTAATGTCGTGTAGGGAAGAGATTGAAGAGGGTGGGTGGAGGGAGTTGAAGAAGAAATAAAGAAGAGGACGGTGTTGATGGTAGTGGTAGTGGTGACGGTGATGGTGGTGGTGGTGTTGGTGTTGGTGGTGGTGATGGTGGCGGTGGTGGTGTTGGTGGTGGTGGTGTTGGTGGTGTTGGTGGTGTTGGTGGTGTTGGTGGGTGGTGTTCATGGTGGTGATGGTGGTGTTGGTGTTAATAATTATGGTGTTGGTGATGATGATGATGATGATGATGATGATGATGATGATAGTAATAATAATGATAATCTTTGATGAGAGTGGTGGGGATAGGGTAGTTGTGGTGGTGGTGGCGATAGTTGCAGTGTTGGTGGTGGTGATGATGATGGTGATGATGATGGTGATAATGGTGGCAATGATGACGGTGGTGGTGTTAGTGGTGGAGGTGGTGGTGGAAGTTGTGGTGTTGGAGATGATGATGATGATATTCATTATAATGAATATGGTGATGATGATGACGAAAATGATGATGATGACAATGATTATGATAACGAGGATAATGATGGTGTTGTTGGTGTTGATGATGAAGAAGGAAATGAATAAAACGATGAAACTTAGACAAGAAGAAGGAGAAGAAGAAGAAGAAGAAGAAGAAGAAGAAGAAGAAGAAGAAGAAGAAGAAGAAGAAGAAGAAGAAGAAGAAGAAGAAGAAGAAGAAGAAGAAGAAGAAAGAGGAGATAAAGAGAAGATGGAAGGAAAAGGAGAAGTGAATAAAATGAGATAAAAGTAGAGATAAGATGAAAGAATGGGAAAGAAATTAGAAGAAAGAAAGGAAGAAGAGAATAAAAGCCATTTAAAATGAAAGAATTACCAGAGAATATGGTGAGGTGGAGAGGAGCTGATAGAATGATAGGTACCATGGTGATGTAGTGGAGGTTGGGGAAGAGAGGGGAGTGAGAGAGGGAGAGAAAGAGGTAGGGGAGATATGGGAGAGAGAGGGAGAGAGGTATGGGAGAGAGAAGAAGAAGAAGAAGAAGAAGAAGAAGAAGAAGAAGAAGAAGAAGAAGAAGAAGAAGAAGAAGAAGAAGAAGAAGAAGAAGAAGAAGAAGAAGAAGAAGACGACGACGACGAAGAAGAAGACGAAGAAGAAGAAGGTGGAGACCTGGCTGGGTACTGTTGAACAATTTCAGAGAAATATTTATCCCGGAAGTGACTTCATCTGAGAAAATGTTCAACTTTTGCTGCGATAAAAAGTTATTTTATCTGTTTAAAAAACACAAAAAAATGTTAAGTTTATTTTATATTTATCATTTATTTCCTGGTGTTAATGTTTTCATCGCACTCTCCGTGACCTGGTCACTGCAGACGGAATTTAAAGCTTGAAAGCCACGACAATGCGAAAAGAAATGATAAATAAACAAGTCGGATGTAACAAGATGGGTTTTTACCTTAATATATTTATATGTCCCGATATTTTAGAGATTCCTGGTTAACTGGGGTTGGGGAACTTTCTCGCATTCGTCTGTCTGTGGCGATTGTCAAGCTGAGATCTCAGAGTGAGTTTCTTGGTCAGTGTCCAAGTCTCAGACCCGTACAGATGGTGGATGGGTGCTACACGAGAATGCTGAGGATGGCTCTGAACATTAATCTATTTACACTGAGGATGAAGAACTCAGAGCTGTACGGGAGCCTCCCAAAAGTCAGCTTGAGAATAGCACAGAAGAGACTGAGGTTAGCTGGACATGCTCACCGACATCCAGAGTTGACACTGCACTCAGTGCTCCTGTGGGATCCCCTGCATGGACACACTGGAAGGGGAAGACCGAGGTTAACATTTGTTGATGCCCTAAGGACAGACAGTGGTCTCTTGGAGAAAAAGGACATGGCAGCGATAATGAGGGACAGAGACTACTGGAGAGAACTCTTTCATGGATCTCGGGAATTTTACCCGCCCTATATATATATATATATATATATATATATATATATATATATAACACCTTACAACTTCAAGAAGAAGTGCCAGCTCTGCCATATTGTACGAGCACCCCTGGATCTCATCAACAGCAGAGCCGAATCTGTGATAAACTGCGGACACAGAATAAATCAGTCATTCTATGGTTGGACCCCGGTTGATATCCGAACACCATAAAACCGGAGCATCCTGTACCAAGCCATAACAATGCCGAAGGATGGGGTGCATAATTAAACATCTGTACAATCACTCCGGAAGGTAATAATACTGTACACCCACCCCCACACATCAACTATGCCACTTAGATCTGGCCTCACTAAGCATTAGTAAATTGGCACCCATGAACTAGAAGTAGAGAATAATTATCATGTGAATGGATGATAAGTCCTTTAGGGACACATATTCAAACACCGGTTAGAGTTACTCCCCTTGCTCTGTGATACAAATAGCCATGTGTGTTTGAGATAAACATGAACTTCGATATTGTTATCATTTTTAAACCCCTTCTGCGTTCTGTATTGAACACTTTCCTGCATTATATGCCCCTGAGAAGCCCTTTTCTGGCGAAAAGTACGTAGGAGCTTATTTTATAAACATGTTCTAACACTCTGTATTCTCTTTCGTAATATTTTCATTTATATATACTCTTTTACCTGTTTCAGCCATCCGGGTGAGGCCATGCTGGGGCACCGCCCTTGGCATATATATATATATATATTTCACCACACCCTCTACGGAACTACCTTAGGAACTTACCCACGGACATACACTCACAAAACAATTTTTTTCCAACCACGCCACCTACATCCACAATACGTATAAACACCACACACACGTGCGTGCCCCACATATATACACACTCAGCCTCCGGAATCCTCTCCCCCCTCCCCCACCCCTCTGACCCCTCCCATCCACACGCGCACACACACACCGACCTACACCCCACCCCACCCAACACACCTTTTCCTGAACATGGAACCTCGTTCTTCCCACAACTCTCACATACACACACACACCTACACACATACACCACCTTCAGCCCTCCCCGCTTGGACAACCCCGCCTCCCTCTCCCCACTCCACCCGCCACCACCCCTACACGCCCCACACCCTTCCACCACTTGTTTATCTTCATGTTTATTTTTATTTTTATTTTTTTTATATTTATGTTTATTTGTACCCCTTCCACCGTTTTTCCTCCTTTTCCCCTGCCCCCCTTTTTTCTAAATGTCTCTCCTCCACTCCCTACACACCCTTAGAACTCTCTTTCCACACAATGTTCGCCCGAAAAAGGGCTTATGCCCGAAATTCCCCCCCCCCCCCACTCTCAAGAGCGTGAAACTAATAAACCTTTGTTCGTACTGCCTCTCTGTTTTGTTCCCGTTCAATTTTTGACTATATATATAAATGCGGTGCCCCAGCATGGCCTCATCCGGATGGCTGAAACAGGTAATAGAGTAAAAGAGTAAACAAGTATAAGCAAAAGGAATAAATGTAGGAGTTGTAGGTTGTAACGACCTGTAACTCTCTCATTTATTCATTTTGTTTATATTTGCTCTGCTCGAACCCTTCAATAAATATTAACCCTTCTGTAATATTTAACACTGCTAACCCAAGCATGGAGCCCACCTCGCTTCGGCTATCGGCATTTGATATACCCCATCACACCTCTCTCTCTATATATATATCTCCTCCCTCTCTTACGATACATATATCCTCTCATATATATATATATATATATATATATATTTATACAAAAGGTAAGAAGTCAAGTTTTTACCTTTTGTAACTACCCCAAGTAGATACTACTGATGATCAAGGATATTCGGGACCCCAACGGCTGAGCTTCTGCCGTTTCAACAGTTAGATCTGATTATACATTGCATTAACTATCTGCTCAACAAACAAGCCGAAACCACTTGTAGCCGCGGTCGGGATTTTACACACACACATACACACACACACACACACGCGCGCATATATATATATATATATATATATACATATACAGACAAATATATACGTGTATATATATATATATATATATATATATATATATATATATATCCGAGGATGGGCTGAAAAGTTCATATATCGACTATGAAAGAGTGATGCTAGAGCTATGAAATCTTGCATGCATAAATTTCAACTCTTTTTATTGATAACAGCATTGTTTCTTTCCGGGAATTATGTTGAAAAATGGAAAAATAAACCTCATTTGCTCATTCCATGAGAGTATCTAGGTCAGCCTATGAAGGAGTGATTCTAGAGCTGTGAAATCTTGCATGCATAAATTTCAACTCTTCTTATTAATAACTGCATTGTTTCTTTCCAGGGACTATATGTTGAAAAATATGCCGCATTTGGTCATTCCATGAGAGTATCTTGGTCAGCTTATGAATCCTTCAACCCAGCCTTGTGTGATGTATATAAAGGTAAGGTTAACAGCTCCTGTATATTTTATAAATGTCTAAAACCAATTCTTCCCCACAGTAATTGTCGTAGGATATTGTCTGATAATGAAACAAATAAGATATATTTACAATAGAAAGTTCTAAGTGGATTATCTTATTTCTTTACTTAATTTCTTTATCTTATTTCTATGGTTTTACTGTCTTTTTCTCATTTATTGATGCACATACACACACTCACACAAACATACGCACGCGCGCGGATATACATGTGTATATATATGTATATATCTATACACATATATTTCTTATATATATATATATATATATATATATATATATATATATACAAGGGTAATCCCAAAAGTAAGGTCTCCAAAGCGATGGGATCGCAGAGAAACTGTTCGTACGGCTGTTGGCAACACTGTTGTGATTGGTGCTTCCTTAACTCCCAAACAATCATGCGCGCGCTTCGCTGGGATGCTCAATCTTGGCTTGGCAGCCGTTGAGAATGGAGCTCCCGTTGAACGGTACCGCCAAGTGCGAATTTCGAGCAGTTATTATTATATACGAGGGCAATCCCAAAAGTAAGGTCTCCTTCCGAGGAAAACATACGTAAAGATCGGCGGATCACTCGGGATGATCTCTGCATTTTGGTTCCTGAGGTTTCCCGAAGAACCATCCACAGGATTTTAACGGAAAAGTTGCAATATCGGAAGGAGACCTTACTTTTGGGATTGCCCTCGTATATATATATATATATATATATATATATATATATATATATATATATATATATATATATATATAGTTATACTTTGGGAGGGTCATGTTGCCAATAAGAAACACACGCACCAGTTGCTTTCACTTCAATTTATTATATATTTATAAATTTATAAATTTACAAATCTACAAACTTATAAGTTTCTGGTTGGTTGGTTGGTTCCACAACCAGATAGTTGTTTATATATAGTCATAGTCCTTTCGTCACACACTCTGTGACCTCTTCAGTAACTGGGGATTCCTTTCTTTGTTTCTGTGCCTTTCCTTTCTTCTATCCTACGCCATTTTGTTTCTGTGTGTGTGTTGTGTGCTCAGTTTGCGCATGCGCCACATCCGGGTGTCTGTGTGTGTTTGTGTTCATTTATCTATTTGTTTATTTATTTATTTATTTATTGTTGGTTGGTTGTTTGTTCTATGTGTGTGTGTGTTTTCACCCCCACTAAAGAACAGTCAGGAACTAGAGAAAAACACAATGGAAAGCATCCAGCAAATAGCAAACTCCATCCACCAGAGCATTAGAGTTACTATAGACTACCCCCAAGTAGACACCCCAACCATCGATTACCTGTACTAGACACAGAGCTCTGGTTAGATACCATTAACAACCAAAAACAAATCCTCCATTCCCATTATGCCAAACCCATGACTTCCAAACATCTGATCCACCGAAACTCGGCCATTTCGGACCATACCAAAATCAACATACTGATTGCGGATTTGGTACGGGTGATGAGAAATGTGTCCCGCATGTGAAACCCCGAAGAACTAGAGAGACACATACAACACTTCATCCACCGTATGCAGTTCTCTGGCTACAATCAGAGAGATAGAATCAGAGTGTATAGAGGAGCCAGAACCAAATGGGAAAAAATGGTAAATAATGACATAAATGGGACCTGCCTCTTGTATAGGAGCAAATTTTGGAATAGAATAGAAAGAACTAGGAACAAGGCCAATAGAATAAACTCATGGTATGATAGCAATAAATACCAGAGTGTAATGTTCATCAATACAACCCCTAGAGGCGAACTAGCCT
>OZ024756.1:2752810-2782810 GCA_964016885.1 Eledone cirrhosa
AAGATTAACTCTACAACCCAAGATTAACTCTCCCACCCGGGACAACATCTATAACTCAAGATTAACTCTACCACCCAAGATTAACTCTCCCACCCGGGACAACATCTATAACTCAAGATTAACTCTACAACCCAAGATTAACTCTCCCACCCGGGACAACATCTATAACTCAAGATTAACTCTCCCACCCAAGATTAACTCTCCCACCCGGGACAACATCTATAACTCAAGATTAAGTCTACCACCCGAGATTAACTCTCCCACCCGGGACAACATCTATAACTCAAGATTAACTCTACCACCCAAGATTAACTCTCCCACTCGGGACAACATCTATCACTCAAGATTAACTCTACCACCCAAGTTTAACTCTCTCACCCGGGACAACATCTATAACTCAAGATTAACTCTACCACCCAAGATTAACTCTCCCACCCGGGACAACATCTATAACTCAAGATTAACTCTACCACCCGAGATTAACTCTCCCACCCGAGACAACATCTATAACTCAAGATTAACTCTACCACCCAAGATTAACTCTCCCACCCGGGACAACATCTATAACTCAAGATTAACTCTACCACCCGAGATTAACTCTCCCACCCGGGACAACATCTATAACTCAAGATTAACTCTACCACCCAAGATTAACTCTCCCACCCAGGACAACATCTATAACTCAAGATTAACTCTCCCACCCGGGACAACATCTATAACTCAGAATTAAGTCTACCACCCGAGACTAACTCTGCCCACCCAGCACAACATCTATAACTCAAGATTAACTCTCCCACCCGGGACAACATCTATAACTCAGGATTAACTCTCCCACCCGGGACAACATCTATAACTCAAGATTAACTCTACCACCCAAGATTAACTCTCCCACGCGGGACAACATCTATAACTCAAGATTAAGTCTACCACCCGAGATGAACTCTCCCACCCGGGACAACATCTATAACTCAGGATTAACTCTCCCACCCGGGACAACATCTATAACTCAAGATTAAGTCTACCACCCGAGATTAACTCTCCCACCCGGGACAACATCTATAACTCAAGATTAACTCTCCCACCCAAGATTAACTCTCCCACCCGGGACAACATCTATCACTCAATATTAAGTCTCCCACCCAAGATTAACTCTCCAACCCGGGACAACATCTATAACTCAATATTAAGTCTACCACCCAAGATTAACTCTCCCACCCGGGACAACATCTATAACTCAAGATTAACTCTCCCACCCAAGATTAACTCTCCCACCCGGGACAACATCTATCACTCAATATTAAGTCTCCCACCCGAGATTAACTCTCCCACCCGGGACAACATCTATAACTCAAAATTAACTCTACCACCCAAGATTAACTCTCCCACACGGGACAACATCTATAACTCAAGATTAACTCTCCCACCCGGGACAACATCTATCACTCAAGATTAACTCTACCACCCGAGATTAACTCTCCCACCCGGGACAACATCTATAACTCAGGATTAACTCTCCCACCCGGGACAACATCTATAACTCAAGATTGAGTCTACCACCCGAGATTAACTCTCCCACCCGGGACAACATCTATAACTCAAGATTAACTCTACCACCCGAGATTAACTCTCCCACCCGGGACAACATCTATAACTCAGGATTAACTCTCCCACCCGGGACAACATCTATAACTCAAGATTGAGTCTACCACCCGAGATTAACTCTCCCACCCGGGACAACATCTATAACTCAAGATTAACTCTACCACCCAAGATTAACTCTCCCACCCAGGACAACATCTATGACTCAAGATTAACTCTCCCACCCAAGATTAACTCTCCAACCCGGGACAACATCTATAACTCAAGATTAAGTCTACCACCCGAGATTAACTCTCCCACGCGGGACAACATCTATAACTCAATATTAAGTCTCCCACCCAAGATTAACTCTCCCACCCGGGACAACATCTATAACTCAAGATTAAGTCTACCACCCGAGATTAACTCTCCCACCCGGGACAACATCTATAACTCAAGATTAACTCTACCACCCGAGATTAACTCTCCCACCCAGGACAACATCTGCAACTCAAGATTAAGTCTCCCACCCGAGATTAACTCTGCCACCCAGGACAACATCTATAACTCAAGATTACCTCTACCACCCGGGACAACATCTATAACTCAAGATTAACTCTACCACCCGAGATTAACTCTCCCACCCAGGACAACATCTGTAACTCAAGATTAAGTCTACCACCCGAGATTAACTCTCCCACCCGGGACAACATCTATAACTCAAGATTACCTCTACCACCCGGGACAACATCTATAACTCAAGATTAAGTCTACCACCCGAGATTAACTCTCCCACCCGGGACAACATCCACCACCCAAGATGAACTCTTCCTCCCAGGATAACATCTATACTGCAAGCTTAACTTCACCAAATTAGTCTAGTGCCCAATATTAAGTATACAACCCAAGACTGTTTACCGCACATGATCAAGTAAACCACCATTGGTATAACTTCACTGTAGCCATACAGTCTGCTAGAGATAGCAACCAAATGTTGCTCAAATCGAGAGTCGTAAAAACTATAAGAACACTCCGATTGATGTGATCTTAGATACAGTTTCTGGGGAAAAAAGAAGAAAAAACGTATAATTGCCTTTTGAACATAAACAAGATCGATCAAAGTAAACCTTGTGTGCTAAACAACAACAACAACAACAAGAGCATCGTCAAAATCTGGATGGACTCCATCAAGAAATTTAAAGAAATCTTAATTAACATTATTGTTAGTGAAGGGAGGTGAATTGGCAGTATCGGTAGAGGGTTGGACGCCATGCTTTGCAGCAAAGAGTTACGTCCCATTACGGTCTGAGTTCAAATCGCGCCGAGGTTAAAGTTTGCCTTTCATCCTTACGGGGTCGATAAAATAAAGTACCAGTAATGTACTGGGTAATTGCTGGCCTTGTGCCTAAAGTAGAAACAATTATTGTTAGTGAAGGTTGGATGCTTTGCGATGTCGTTTCCTCGTCTCAGCACCAGTAATGGTGCCACTAATACAAACATTGTTTCCATAGTACCATCTGATAATGATCTCCTTTACTTCCTTGTAACAAAGTAAAAGATATTTACTACTTCTAAACATATCTTAGAAGGTTTATTGACCGTTGGAAGGTCCAACACGAAACCCGGGTTTCTATCTTACATTTTATCGCACATCACACCAATGTGCGCATCTTAGGTGCTTTCTTTCATTATGAATCACACTTACTCACCCCACACACACATATACATAAGTCTGTGAGTATGTATCTCGGTATGTATGCATGTGTTTATATATATAAAAACTATATATATATATATACACACACACACACACATACACGTACACACATATATATATATATATATATATATATATATATATATATATGTATACATATATATATTTACAGCTGATTAACTTTCAGCAAAAGAGGCATGCTGTGTAGAACTGCAGAGAATTGCGATTAGGTGGTTTTGTGTACAAACATATGGTCGGTTGTATATACATACATACATACATATATATATATATATATATATATATGTATATATATATATATATATATATATATATATATATATATGTATATATATATATATATATATATATATATATATATATATATATATGTATATATATATATATATATATATATATATATATATGTATATATATATATATATGTATATATATATATATATATATATATATATATGTATATATATATATATATATATATATATATATATATATATATATATATATATATATATATATATATTTATATGTATATATACAGATAGATAGATATATAGGTAGGTAGATGTGGCTTCAAACACAACCGTAGATAATTACCTGGTTTGTTAGGGTTAAATGAGTGCAAAGCTGACTATATACAAACATATTTACCCTCACATGCATGTATAAGCATAACGAATAGATTTCGCTGATGTGTCCTCAGATGTAATTTGGGTGCGCATAAATCTGTATACTTCACATCATTTACATTAGGAATCATGGTGTACAGAAGGTACACATCCAGGGTGTACACACACACACACCCACACACACACACACACAAACACACACACACACGTATATATATATATATATATAAAGATAGATATCGTTCTTTATTTGCCACAGGGGCATACAAGAAACGGGACATTACAAGACGTGACGGCGGCGGTTTTACATAAAAATCGTATAAACTTTAACATTAATAAATAATTGTTTCTACTTTAGGCACAAGGCCAGCAATTACCCAGTGCATTACTGGTACTTTATTTTATCGACCCCGTAAGGATGAAAGGCAAAGTCAACCTCGGCAGGATTTGAACTCAGATCGTAAAGGGACGTAACTATGCTGGAAAGCATGGCGTCCGACCCTCTACCGATACTGCTAATCCACCAACCCAACATTAATAACTAATAAACTACAGGTGGATTGGCAGTATCGGTAGAGGGTCGGACGCCATGCTTTCCAGGATAGTTACGTCCCTTTACGATCTGACTTCAAATCCCGCCGTGGTTGATCTTACTTTTCATCCTTACGGGGTCGATAAAATAACGTACCAGTAATGCACTAGGTAATTGCTGGCCTTGTGCCTAAAGTAGAAACAATCAATAAATAATAAACTATATATTAAAATAAAATAATAATCGAAATCCCCAATAGGGGGGAACGTTACAGCGGGGTTGTTTTACACCCCGTGGATAGAACAACCCTCAACACCAGGAACACGTTTTGTAGATGTTTCCGTCTTCCCTCTGTTTGTCTTCCTCAACCTACAGGTTTATATACAGAGAAGGCCCATTCACTCGGGCCATTTTCGCCAAATTCACCCACCTTTCAGCAAATTTACTGGGGTGTAGCACCTCTCTCTCCACTCTCACCTTCCTTCAGAAGTGGTACTTAAAGAAGGGGATGTGTTGTTGTCCGGAGAGAAAGGTATTTACCCCTAGTCCTTTAACCTCGTCCACCATATTAACTCTTTCGCCATAGCCAGGAAAACCGCCTCCCCTTCATTCCTAAATGAAGGCGGCGGGTGATCCTCACGATGGACTGGGCTGACAACTGGATGTGTCCCACACTTGACACTAGCCGTTTGACATAATTCTACAGATCGGTCACCCCTGGGCACTGAACAATTGCGTGCAGACCGATTTCAATGTCTTGCTAGCGTCTTGGCCAGGTAGGTCTTTTGGCAGGGTCCCTGCCAGGGCGTCCGTGCCTGTAGATTTTGTCTTAAGGTGGCAGAGCTCCTTGGTAGCACTGACAGGCCAAAGACCTGCTGAAGTTATCCAGAGGCCCTGGACAGAAAGTCCTCCCGAACAGACTGGCCAGTTCGTTCTCCTCGATGCCTAGAGTCTCCCGGAGAACGTCGTCGCAATTATCCTCCACTAATCCCCTATAGAATGTCGAAGTGGAGTCTCCACTGATGTATATGTATAGTTAGCTAGTAGCTATATATATATATATATATATGTGTGTGTGTGTGTGTGTGTGTGTGTGTGTGTGTGTGTGTGTGTGTGTGTGTGTGTGATGTATAAAAGAATATATATACAGCACACAACACACAAAAACAAGATGGACAGAACAAAGGAAAAACACAATTTAAGAAACCAGTCACTGAGTAGGTCACAGAATGTGTGACGAAAGATCTTCGAGAATATATAAAAAAACCCATCCGATTAGTGAACCAGCCAGCTGGAAATCTGTGTATATATAAATTAAGTATGTGTGTGTGTGTCTGTGTGTCTGTGTATTACCTATAGGGTCGTACATCTTACGACTGATATTCATGAAACTTTACAGGCTCATAGATTCGTCATCGGGGAGTGTTTTCTATATATCAGCGTATCGTTTTTTTTATTCTGGGGTCATTCTGCAGATAAAGATCGAGAGGGGGGGGGGGGGGTCACCTTTTTTTAGGTGTCGAAAAATAAGATTTTTGGCTCTAGCTCCCACATTTTGCCACCGATTTCGTTCAAATTTGAAAGCAAAATAGAATTTATCATTGCACATCCTGTAATGGCTTTATACTTTACATTTATTGTTGAGGGACGGCGTGACAGCCGCTTAAATATTAAAAAAATACCACTTTTAGATTCAAATATCCACTTTTTCGGCTCTAGCTCCCACATTAATCAATCTACTTTGTTCAAATTTTACACTACGCTAGATCTGATTATTTCACGGCTTAAAGTGAATTTTATGTTCATGAACGGCGTGGCAGACACTTAAATATTCGAAAATACCACCTTTTCGCTCAAATTACCGCCTTTTCGGCTCTAGCTCCCACATTTTTCAACCGATTTCGTTCAAATTCGAAACTCCCTCCCCCAGTCACCCGTGTTTCTCAGTGATAGGGGTCATCACCACCCTCCCCCGCATGGCCTGTGTGTGGCCATAGATGAGTCATCAAGAAGCAGCCGCTAAGATCAACACCATTTCATCAAAGCAGATATTATTTTACCTACCCAGGCAACGCTGCTAGTTCATAATAAATTGAAGTGGAAACCAGAAGGTGCGTGTGTGTGTGTTTTATTGACAGCATGACCCTCCTAAAGTACAACAATACACACTCACATACACACACACACATATTAACGGAATCTTCTGAGTTTCAGAAGATCCCGTTAAGGGTGAAAGCAGCGATTCTTTGCTTAAACTTTAATCTGTTATTTTAATAAATATTTGCTC
Organism: Eledone cirrhosa; assembly: GCA_964016885.1. Taxonomy (NCBI): domain Eukaryota; kingdom Metazoa; phylum Mollusca; class Cephalopoda; order Octopoda; family Eledonidae; genus Eledone; species Eledone cirrhosa. The sequence continues at coordinate 2,759,575 of OZ024756.1, forward strand.
TACGGTTCTTATATATTTGATATATATTTATCCTTATCGAGCCCTCTTTGGATTTTAGTCTTCAAACGTATTATTATTACTATATATATATATATATATTACTGCTCTGGTTTTTATTTTGTCCATGGAGCGGTTGCCAGTATAATTCGGATATTGCGTTTCGCTTTGTTTTCGACCACAGCCGAAATTCGATCTCGCTGAAATTATATATATATATATATATACATTATGAAGAGAGAAGAAACATTTAGATATAATTAGTAATAAAATGTATCATACCTAAACTGCTCCTAAATTCCTCGACTACGTAGTTTCGTGGCATAAACAAAAACAATATATCATAAAGATATAGAGTCCCTGCGAGGTCTGCCGACTTATCAAGAGGATACCTCATTTTACTAGTCTCAAGAACGCGTCTACACGACGTGAGAAAGAATCCCAAAAGGCGGAGGGGGAGATAGTCACGCGATATAACGGTCGAGAAACAGAACTAAGCCTCTTATAACCACGAAGAAAATACCACGGAGTCGGAGGGGGTATTCATATCGAGGCCGCAGAAGAGGTGGTGAAGAAGGCTAGAAGTATGAGTAATGGAAGCTTTCCAGTTGTCCCCACACTTCAAAGATTGCTCGACCAGAGGGAGTTATTAACAATATATTTAGAAACACACAGATACATGCGGACACACACATATATACATGAATGCATCCGCACCCAACTGTGAGTTAAGGGTGCCAACTTCACCGATGTTGCTCAATGAATGACCGGGACAGACCAATTCAGTTGAACTAGACTGAACCAGTATCAGAGTTAAAAATACATTATGAAGAGAGAAGAAACATTTAGATATAATTAGTAATAAAATGTATCATACCTATATATCATACCTATATATATATATATATATATATATATATATATATATATAGGAGTTAAGAATAACATGGATCGGCTATACAGTAAGGTTTATTCCATGTATCAACAAATATTTCATTAGTCCGGTGTGTCTAAAAACCGCTATCCGCAGTATGCTGCGGCACTCGATTTTAATTACAATTGATACCCGACCAAATTTTCAAAATACTGATGTGGTGTATATGATACAGGGACCACTTATCTAGGAATTGTCTTAAATCAGCCACCCGAATACCACAACTAAGTAAACTTCTTTTTGAGTCAAACAACGCCGAACGTTAAAACTATCCTCGATACAGAGTACCGATAACCTCTACTTAGATTACCTTAAACGATACCAGCCGGATCAGTTGGAGATGGGTGTTTCTGAACGGACCCGCTGGAAGGGGTGTTTGAGGACTCTGCTCCCATGACGCTCCGGAGAAGAAGAAGAAGAAGAAGAAGAAGAAGAAGAAGAAGAAGAAGAAGATTTTATAAAAAATGTACTGAAATATCTTCCTTGTGAAGTTGTGCCCACCTAGAATGTTCTAAATTATTAAATTAGTGTTTGGAACAGAGATAAAGGTTCTTACGTAAGATTATGATAGAGGGTATTTATTGAGCTCAAATTTATGCAAATTTACCGTATATGGACCTCCGTCGGTCTCGACGAATTAAATACCTTTCTGGTGTAATTAACGTGTAAGTGGTCGATCATTCCACATAGTTCTCGGGGAGATTCAGCGTGACGTAATGCAACTTTCGACAAGGCTGCTACCCCCCTTTAATTACAGGTACAGTTCATTTGTAGAAGCTAAGTTCACTGGAGTAACGTGAAATAAATTGTCTTGCTCAAGGGCACACTATCCTGACCAATCCCGGAATCATACTCACCACTTTGTGAGCCGAACGTCCTCATCATTTAGTCACGCCCTTTCACTAATCCTCATTCTATTACATATATGAGGGTCTGCTGAACAGTTCATAGGCTGACTATGAAGAAGTGATGCTAGAGCTGTGAAATCTTGCATGCATTAATTTCAACTCTTCTTATTAATAACTGCATTGTACCTTTCCAGGGACTGTGTTGCAAAATAAACCTCATTTGGTCATTCCATGAGAGTATCTTGGTCTGCCTATGAAAGAGTGATGCTAGAGCTGTGAAATCTTGCATGCATTAATTTCAACTCTTCTTATTAATAACTGCATTGTTCCTTTCCAGGGACTGTGTTGAAAAATAAACCTCATTTGGCCATTCCATGAGAGTATCTTGGTTAGTCTATGAACTGTTCAGCCGATCCTCGTATAAGAGCTATATTGTTACCGTGGCAACCCTAGACTTGGCCTTTAGAGCTGGTCATTACAAGGTTTGAAAGAAATGGCGATGGAAATCTCAGAAATTGTTCAGTTTTACTAGGAATTCTTATTTGTTTTATGAAGGGAGGCTTAGATAGATTATATTTCCCACGCAAGGAAGACAATCAGGGCCTTAAATCTGGGGTAACATCATATGAGGCCCAAGTTGTAACGCCGAAACAACATCTTAAATCTGGGGTAACATCATATGAGACCCAAACTGTAATGCCGAAACAACATCTTAAATCTGGAGTAACATCATTTGGGACCCAAGGTTTAGCGTTGAAGCAACATCTTAAATCTGGGGTAACATCATATGAGACCCAAACTGTAACGCCGAAATAACATCTTAAATCTGGGGTAACAACATTTGGGAGCCAAGCTTTAACGCCGAAGCAACATCTGCAGCAGAGAAAAGATCTCAGCATCTATTTCACTGAAGAATACAAGCGTTAAATTGATAACATCATTAGGATAGTTAGAAGCGATAAAATCATTAGGAGAGACATGAAATAAAAACAAGACTCTTCCCAAGGAATTTTGGCAATCTCCACTTAACATAACAGAAAATATTTTAAAAAAAGTTAGACCAGTTCACTGAGAACGTTGAACATGGGTATGAATTAAAAGAAAAACACGATGGATAAAATAAATTGTACTAATGAGTTAATTATCCATCCAAGATCGTAAATACACATTCAGCTTTATAATGTTTATTATTTGAGACACACGTGTAATGAACAACAATAGTGTACTGGAAGTTGGACACAGCAGTGTAGGAAATATCGAGTTAGGTTTCATTACTCAACTGTGAAGTATTACGTAACTTCATAATTCATTCATACATTATTTGAATGGCGGTGGATTGGCAGTATCGGTAGAGGGTCGGACGCCATGCTTTGCAGCAAAGAGTTACGGCACTTTATGGTCTAAGTTCAAATCCCGCCGAGGTTAACTTTGCCTTTCATCCTTATGGGGGTCGATAAAATAAAGTACCAGTAATGTACTGGGTATTTGCTGGCTTTGTACCAAAAGTAGAAACAATTATTTGAATCTGTAAAAACGTTTATTTGGTTAAACATACAGAGAAAGAAAGCAGTATTGGAAAGGACTATAAATGCCATAAATGAGAGGAAAGGAGGGGAAGAGTAAGGGGTATTAGACAAAGGAAGACAGAAAGGGGGAAAGGGAGAGAGGGATAGATTCTACATCTGGGTCAGAGTGGTGTTTCGGCTGGGCCTCGCGGACAAAAGGGCAAAGGCATTTCAGTGGACACGCTGCAACATCCAACCCATCTTGTGGGGATCCTTCCTCAGACGGGCTGCTATCGATCCTCGGAGGAGATCAGCTGCCCGGTGTCATATATTATACACCGTTTCAAGAAGGTTAGAAATTATCTGGTTTTTTTCCCTAGCATTTATAGATTTAGCATTTCGATTTTAGTTCTCTTGGTACCACTTGTTATTTCTTTATGTAGTTAGCTTAGTAGTGTCGTGTGAATGTATGCATGTGTGTATATAGTGACCAACGGTACTAGAACGAACCAGACGATGAAAGGTTGTTAGGCTTCGCTCGGCCTTTTCGACGTATTTCACCTCATGGCTCCAGCCGACAGAGTAGGGAAAATAGTAACCCGCAGCATACCATCAGGGAAATACAGATGAGTAGACAGTCACTGTCCAGCTGGGTGTCAGTTGACCACCAATGTAAGGAATTTAGTCAGGCACCATTATGGGGTTGTGAGGCGCCGGGGTGACACAAAATCTGAGTCAGGTGGTTCGAAGATTATAAGCAGAATTAATGAAAGAAAAGAAAAAAGAATCATGGGAACGTGTATGCTGTTTTTGATTCGGCTTTTTATATATTTTTGTGGGCGTATGTGTGATATTTTTCAGGCGACCTGATATTTTTCTCTAAAGACATTTTTTTTCTAATTCCAACCCGCCCATCCCTTCTATCTATCTTATTTCTCATTCTTTCTTCTGATGAAAGAATAACGTCCGAAACGTCAAGACCCTCTTCCTGCTATTTCAAGCGTTAACATAACATATTATTCCTTCTAATATATTCCTTATATATATATATATATATATATGTGTTTGTTTTATATATATATATGTATATATATATATATATATATAACAAAGAGGGTGTGGTAAGATACCAGGTGGACCATAACGTACCAGAGTACTCAATACTTAGGGTAATAGAGTGGGTAATATAAAAAGAGTCAGGACCCCTACAGCTGAGCTCCGGCCGTTTCGACAGCTAGATCTGAATTCAGTTCGAATGTACCTGTCGAAACCGCCAGAGCTCAGCCGTCGGGGTCCTGAACCTTTTCATATATATATATATATATATATATATATATATATATATATATATATATATATATATATATATAAACTAATATATATGATGAAACACAGATACCAACACATCTGTATATATATTGCAAAAGAAAATTTAGCCAGAATGAAGTATACTAATTATTATACTACAGCTTGTCCATATCGATTTAAAATAATAAATCAACAAAGACGAACTGCATTGCCAAAAGGCTATGATGTTTAGACACATTTAAATTTCAAAATCAAACCTGTTCCGTAGATAAGTTTAAACTTTAAAATCCAAATATGTTTCGAGATAAATAAGTGTAGGAATATCATGTCCTGCCCTCCTCAGTAAACATCCAGGGACAAATTGATATGCTTCACTTCTAAATAATTTAAAAGACTGTGTGACGCACATGGTTTAACAGTTTCTAGCTAGTCTCATAACTGTACTGCTAGAAATAACAGTCGTATATATGAGGCGGCTTTCAGCTCAGACTAGGAGCAGTTATATTATTAAGTGTAATGAATTCTTTTACAATGGAATTAGCTCGAAGGAGGAAAATACCCCTGAGCCGTGTATAAACTAATATATATGATGAAACACAGATACCAACACATCTGTATATATATTGCAAAAGAAAATTTAGCCAGAATGAAGTATACTAATTATTATACTACAGCTTGTCCATATCGATTTAAAATAATAAATCAACAAAGACGAACTGCATTGCCAAAAGGCTATGATGTTTAGACACATTTAAATTTCAAAATCAAACCTGTTCCGTAGATAAGTTTAAACTTTAAAATCCAAATATGTTTCGAGATAAATAAGTGTAGGAATATCATGTCCTGCACTCCTCAGTAAACATCCAGGGACAAATTGATATGCTTCACTTCTAAATATATATATATATATATATATATATATATATATATATATATATATATATATATAAATATATATATATATATATATATATATATATATATATATATATATATATATATATATATATATATATATATATATATATATATATATATATATATTGTTATACTTTGGGAGGGTCATGTTGCCAATAAGAAACACACGCACCAGTTTCTATCACTTCAATTTAATTTATTATATATTTATAAATTTACAAATTTATAAATTTCTGGTTGGTTGGTTGGTTCCACAACCAGATAGTTGTTTATATATATATAGTCATAGTTCTTTCGTCACACACTCTGTGACCTGTGTGACGAAAGAACTATGACTATATATATATAAACAACTATCTGGTTGTGGAACCAACCAACCAACCAGAAATTTATAAATTTGTAAATTTATAAATATATAATAAATTAAATTGAAGTGAAAGCATCTGGTGCGTGTGTTTCTTATTGGCAACATGACCCTCCCAAAGTATAACAATATAGGTTTCAACACACGATTTCAGATAAAGAATCTTGCTAAACAAATTCAGAAACGAAATATATATATATATATATATTTATTTATTTATATATATATATATATATATGACCCTCCCTAAGTATAATAATATATATATATATATATATATATATATATATATATATATATATATATATATATATTTAGAGTATACACTCAAAGAGTCATTTACAATTAATTAGCTCAAAGAAAGAAGCATTTCTGAGCCGTGCAATACAAGTTAATATAAATTAATATATGATAAACACCTAAGTGTTTGCATTGTAAAAGACAAAAGTTAGCTAGAATGAAACAAACTAATTCAAATAAATATAGCCTGCCTGTATCGATTTAAAAAATAATAAATCAATATACACAAACTCATATTGGCAAATAGCCGTGGTAGCTAGACAAATTTAAATTTTAAAATTCAAACCTTTTCCGCAGATCAATCTGAACCTCAAAATCAAAATAGGTTTCGCAAACGATGGTATAAAAGAGAAATAATCAATTTTCTGTGCTTATCAATATTAGGTTACTTCACCTCGAAAACATGTTGAAGGTCTGGTTTACGAGCACAAACGCACGAGGTTTTGCACTCGGTTCTTCCAGCTCACTAGCCTATCTCATACTCATGGCGCTAGAAATAACAGCCGTTTATATGGGATTAAAAATTAGCTCAACCGAGGCTATTTGCCAATATGAGTTTGTGTATATTGATTTATTATTTTTTAAATCGATACAGGCAGGCTATATTTATTTGAATTAGTTTGTTTCATTCTAGCTAACTTTTGTCTTTTACAATGCAAACACTTAGGTGTTTATCATATATTAATTTATATTAACTTGTATATATATATATTATTATTATTATTATTATACTTGGGGAGGGTCATATAGTTATAATATTGCCAGAAATAATTAACAAAACACACTCACCGTTTGGTTTGGGTTGCTTTTCGCTTCTGTATCTTTTATATCTCCATAGTTAATTTATTTGGCAATCACTGATTATCATTGATTGACCAACGGTTAAAAATGTAGATATAGTCTATCAAAGTTCTTTCGCCACACATCTGCGACATCATTAGTGGTACTATTATGTTTCCTCCCGTTGTATTGTAATGCCTACGCCATATATATATATATATATATATATATATATATATATATATATATATATATAAATATATATATATATATATATATATATATATATATACATATATATATAAGTGTATGTGGGGTGAAGAAGATCGGCGTTGGTGAAGTTTCAGCATCTCTTATATTTTGTTATATTCTACACTTAGTATTGAGTGCGTTTCTCATGTGAATGTACACACTAACGGACATTCTTATAAATGTTACCACACATGCTCACACATTTGTGGGCACTACAATGGACCAGCGGTTCTGTGGATAGGGGTTCTATATTCTATAAATCCATTTGGAGGGCCGATGACCACATAATCTCTGTATCTGCTGTCAACTTTGCAACATTACATTAACTGTGACAAATGTATTTTCTCCCTCCTCCTATTTGGAGTTGTTCACAACTTCTATTGTGACTTGTCGCCTCTTCTATCATGTGACCCTATAATCTCGTTCTCTCGTCTTCGTTCTTCCACACCATTCAGCCGTGGCTGAGTTCAAATTCCCGCGAGGTTAACTTTCCCTTTCATCCTTCACGTGGTCACGAGGTCGATAAAATGAAGTACCAGTAACGCACTGGAGTCGAATTAATCGACTTTCTCCTCTCCCAGAATTGCTGGCCTTGTGCCTATCTAAGAAACCATTATTACTATCCCACCTTTTCCTCTCTGCTCTTCACTTACCATGTATATTTCTTTACCAAAGAAATATACATTTCATTTTCAAAAGTTAAATAAGTATGGGAAAGAAGGATAAAAGCAAAATGAAATAATGAGAAAACGAGGGAGGGGCAAGAAAGGGAAAAATCCGGCCGTAAGAGAAAGTAGAGGAAAGGAATATGAAAGACATAAATGAGAGGAAAAGGAGGGGAAAAGCAAGGACTCTAGGGCCACAGAAGAAAGGGAGGGATAAGGGGGAGGGTGATGGGCTCTGGGCCTAGGGTGCGGCGGTGTTTGTGCTGCGCCCCGTTGCCAAGACCGCAAAAGCCTTCCCGCGGACAATGGCCAGTGACACCCGCTGCAACAGCCACCCCACCTCTCCATGGGTTTAATCGTCCCTATTCGTCAAATATTGTTCGACGTAAGTTTTGCTTCGTTTCCGTCTTGTAAAATATTCCAGAACAGTGCTTAACTATCTTATTAGATACTGTCACTCTAAATACACCAACTGTACTCTCGGTAGTACTAAATATAGCAACTGTACTGTGGGTAGTACTAAATATACCAACTGTACTGTCGGTAGTACTAAATATACCAACTGTACTGTGGGTAGTACTAAATATACCAACTGTACTCTCGGTAGTACTAAATATACCAACTGTACTGTGGGTAGTACTAAATACACCAACTGTACTGTGGATAGCACTAAATACACCAACTGTACTCTCGGTAGTACTAAATACAACAACTGTACTGTGGGTAGTACTAAATACACCAACTGTACTGTGGATAGTACTAAATACACCAACTGTACTCTCGGTAGTACTAAATACACCAACTGTACTCTCGGTAGTACTAAATATACCAACTGTACTCTCGGTAGTACTAAATATACCAACTGTACTCTCGGTAGTACTAAATACACCAACTGTACTGTGGATAGTACTAAATACACCAACTGTACTCTCGGTAGTACTAAATACACCAACTGTACTGTGGGTAGTACTAAATACACCAACTGTACTGTGGATAGTACTAAATACACCAACTGTACTCTCGGTAGTACTAAATACACCAACTGTACTGTGGGTAGTACTAAATATACCAACTGTACTGTCGGTAGTACTAAATACACCAACTGTACTCTCGGTAGTACTAAATATACCAACTGTACTGTGGGTAGTACTAAATATACCAACTGTACTGTGGGTAGTACTAAATATACCAACTGTACTGTCGGTAGTACTAAATACACCAACTGTACTGTGGGTAGTACTAAATACACCAACTGTACTGTGGGTAGTACTAAATATACCAACTGTACTGTGGGTAGTACTAAATATACCAACTGTACTGTCGGTAGTACTAAATATACCAACTGTACTGTCGGTAGTACTAAATACACCAACTGTACTCTCGGTAGTACTAAATACACCAACTGTACTGTGGGTAGTACTAAATATACCAACTGTACTGTGGGTAGTACTAAATATACCAACTGTACTGTGGGTAGTACTAAATATACCAACTGTACTGTCGGTAGTACTAAATACACCAACTGTACTGTGGGTAGTACTAAATACACCAACTGTACTGTGGGTAGTACTAAATATACCAACTGTACTGTGGGTAGTACTAAATATACCAACTGTACTGTGGGTAGTACTAAATATACCAACTGTACTGTAGGTAGTACTAAATACACCAACTGTACTCTCGGTAGTACTAAATACACCAACTGTACTGTGGGTAGTACTAAATATACCAACTGTACTGTGGGTAGTACTAAATATACCAACTGTACTGTCGGTAGTACTAAATACACCAACTGTACTGTGGGTAGTACTAAATACACCAACTGTACTGTGGGTAGTACTAAATATACCAACTGTACTGTGGGTAGTACTAAATATACCAACTGTACTGTCGGTAGTACTAAATATACCAACTGTACTGTCGGTAGTACTAAATACACCTACTGTACTGTGGGTAGTACTAAATATACCAACTGTACTGTGGGTAGTACTAAATATACCAACTGTACTGTCGGTAGTACTAAATACACCAACTGTACTCTCGGTAGTACTAAATATACCAACTGTACTGTGGGTAGTACTAAATATACCAACTGTACTGTCGGTAGTACTAAATACACCAACTGTACTCTCGGTAGTACTAAATATACCAACTGTACTGTCGGTAGTACTAAATACACCAACTGTACTGTGGGTAGTACTAAATATACCAACTGTACTGTGGGTAGTACTAAATACACCAACTGTACTGTGGGTAGTACTAAATATACCAACTGTACTGTGGGTAGTACTAAATACACCAACTGTACTGTGGGTAGTACTAAATACACCAACTGTACTCTCGGTAGTACTAAATACACCAACTGTACTGTGGGTAGTACTAAATATACCAACTGTACTGTGGGTAGTACTAAATACACCAACTGTACTGTGGGTAGTACTAAATACACCAACTGTACTGTGGGTAGTACTAAATACACCAACTGTACTGTGGGTAGTACTAAATATACCAACTGTACTGTGGGTAGTACTAAATATACCAACTGTACTGTCGGTAGTACTAAATACACCAACTGTACTCTCGGTAGTACTAAATACACCAACTGTACTCTCGGTAGTACTAAATATACCAACTGTACTGTGGGTAGTACTAAATATACCAACTGTACTATGGGTAGTACTAAATACACCAACTGTACTGTGGGTAGTACTAAATATACCAACTGTACTGTCGGTAGTACTAAATACACCAACTGTACTGTCGGTAGTACTAAATATACCAACTGTACTGTCGGTAGTACTAAATATACCAACTGTACTCTCGGTAGTACTAAATACACCAACTGTACTCTCGGTAGTACTAAATACACCAACTGTACTCTCGGTAGTACTAAATATACCAACTGTACTGTCGGTAGTACTAAATACACCAACTGTACTGTCGGTAGTACTAAATATACCAACTGTACTGTCGGTAGTACTAAATATACCAACTGTACTGTGGGTAGTACTAAATATACCAACTGTACTGTCGGTAGTACTAAATACACCAACTGTACTCTCGGTAGTACTAAATATACCAACTGTACTCTCGGTAGTACTAAATACACCAACTGTACTCTCGGTAGTACTAAATATACCAACTGTACTCTCGGTAGTACTAAATACACCAACTGTACTGTCGGTAGTACTAAATACACCAACTGTACTCTCGGTAGTACTAAATATACCAACTGTACTGTCGGTAGTACTAAATATACCAACTGTACTCTCGGTAGTACCAACTATACCAACTGTACTGTCGGTAGTACTAAATATACCAACTGTACTCTCGGTAGTACTAAATATACCAACTGTACTCTCGGTAGTACTAAATACACCAACTGTACTGTCGGTAGTACTAAATACACCAACTGTACTCTCGGTAGTACTAAATATACCAACTGTACTGTCGGTAGTACTAAATACACCAACTGTACTCTCGGTAGTACTAAATATACCAACTGTACTGTCGATAGTACTAAATATACCAACTGTACTCTCGGTAGTACTAAATATACCAACTGTACTCTCGGTAGTACTAAATACACCAACTGTACTCTCGGTAGTACTAAATACACCAACTGTACTGTGGGTAGTACTAAATATACCAACTGTACTCTCGGTAGTACTAAATACACCAACTGTACTCTCGGTAGTACTAAATACACCAACTGTACTCTCGGTAGTACTAAATATACCAACTGTACTCTCGGTAGTACTAAATACACCAACTGTACTCTCGGTAGTACTAAATACACCAACTGTACTGTGGGTAGTACTAAATATACCCACTGTACTCTCGGTAGTACTAAATACACCAACTGTACTCTCGGTAGTACTAAATATACCTACTGTACTCTCGGTAGTACCAAATGTACCAAATATACCAACTGTACTGTCGGTAGTACCAACTATACCAACTGTACTCTCGGTAGTACCAACTATACCAACTGTACTCTCGGTAGTACCAACTATACCAACTGTACTCTCGGTAGTACCAACTATACCAACTGTACTCTCGGTAGTACCAACTATACCAACTGTACTCTCGGTAGTACCAACTATACCAACTGTACTCTCGGTAGTACCAACTATACCAACTGTACTCTCGGTAGTACCAACTATACCAACTGTACTCTCGGTAGTACCAACTATACCAACTGTACTCTCGGTAGTACCAACTATACCAACTGTACTCTCGGTAGTACCAACTATACCAACTGTACTCTCGGTAGTACCAACTATACAACTGTACTGTGGGTAGTACCAACTATACCAACTGTACTCTCGGTAGTACCAACTATACCAACTGTACTCTCGGTAGTACCAACTATACCAACTGTACTCTCGGTAGTACCAACTATACCAACTGTACTCTCGGTAGTACCAACTATACCAACTGTACTCTCGGTAGTACCAACTATACCAACTGTACTCTCGGTAGTACCAACTATACCAACTGTACTCTCGGTAATACCAACTATACCAACTGTACTCTCGGTAGTACCAACTATACCAACTGTACTCTCGGTAATACCAACTATACCAACTGTACTCTCGGTAGTACCAACTATACCAACTGTACTCTCGGTAGTACCAACTATACCAACTGTACTCTCGGTAGTACCAACTATACCAACTGTACTGTCGGTAGTACCAACTATACCAACTGTACTCTCGGTAGTACCAACTATACCAACTGTACTCTCGGTAGTACCAACTATACCAACTGTACTGTCGGTAGTACCAACTATACCAACTGTACTCTCGGTAGTACCAACTATACCAACTGTACTCTCGGTAGTACCAACTATACCAACTGTACTGTCGGTAGTACCAACTATACCAACTGTACTCTCGGTAGTACCAACTATACCAACTGTACTCTCGGTAGTACCAACTATACCAACTGTACTCTCGGTAGTACCAACTATACCAACTGTACTCTCGGTAGTACCAACTATACCAACTGTACTGTTGGTAGTACCAACTATACCAACTGTACTCTCGGTAGTACCAACTATACCAACTGTACTCTCGGTAGTACCAACTATACCAACTGTACTGTCGGTAGTACCAACTATACCAACTGTACTCTCGGTAGTACCAACTATACCAACTGTACTCTCGGTAGTACCAACTATACCAACTGTACTCTCGGTAGTACCAACTATACCAACTGTACTCTCGGTAGTACCAACTATACCAACTGTACTCTCGGTAGTACCAACTATACCAACTGTACTGTCGGTAGTACCAACTATACCAACTGTACTCTCGGTAGTACCAACTATACCAACTGTACTCTCGGTAGTACCAACTATACCAACTGTACTCTCGGTAGTACTAACTATACCAACTGTACTGTCGGTAGTACCAACTATACCAACTGTACTGTCGGTAGTACCAACTATACCAACTGTACTGTCGGTAGTACCAACTATACCAACTGTACTCTCGGTAGTACCAACTATACCAACTGTACTGTCGGTAGTACCAACTATACCAACTGTACTGTCGGTAGTACCAACTATACCAACTGAACTCTCGGTAGTACCAACTATACCAACTGTACTCTCGGTAGTACCAACTATACCAACTGTACTCTCGGTAGTACCAACTATACCAACTGTACTCTCGGTAGTACCAACTATACCAACTGTACTCTCGGTAGTACCAACTATACCAACTGTACTCTCGGTAGTACCAACTATACCAACTGTACTCTCGGTAGTACCAACTATACCAACTGTACTCTCGGTAGTACCAACTATACCAACTGTACTCTCGGTAGTACCAACTATACCAACTGTACTCTCGGTAGTACCAACTATACCAACCGAACTCTCGGTAGTACCAACTATACCAACTGTACTGTTGGTAGTACCAACTATACCAACTGTACTCTCGGTAGTACCAACTATACCAACTGTACTCTCGGTAGTACCAACTATACCAACTGTACTGTCGGTAGTACCAACTATACCAACTGTACTCTCGGTAGTACCAACTATACCAACTGTACTCTCGGTAGTACCAACTATACCAACTGTACTCTCGGTAGTACCAACTATACCAACTGTACTCTCGGTAGTACCAACTATACCAACTGTACTGTCGGTAGTACCAACTATACCAACTGTACTCTCGGTAGTACCAACTATACCAACTGTACTCTCGGTAGTACCAACTATACCAACTGTACTCTCGGTAGTACCAACTATACCAACTGTACTGTCGGTAGTACCAACTATACCAACTGTACTGTCGGTAGTACCAACTATACCAACTGTACTGTCGGTAGTACCAACTATACCAACTGTACTCTCGGTAGTACCAACTATACCAACTGTACTGTCGGTAGTACCAACTATACCAACTGTACTGTCGGCAGTACCAACTATACCAACTGTACTCTCGGTAGTACCAACTATACCAACTGTACTGTCGGTAGTACCAACTATACCAACTGTACTGTCGGTAGTACCAACTATACCAACTGTACTCTCGGTAGTACCAACTATACCAACTGTACTCTCGGTAGTACCAACTATACCAACTGTACTGTCGGTAGTACCAACTATACCAACTGTACTGTCGGTAGTACCAACTATACCAACTGTACTGTCGGTAGTACCAACTATACCAACTGTACTCTCGGTAGTACCAACTATACCAACTGTACTGTCGGTAGTACCAACTATACCAACTGTACTGTCGGTAGTACCAACTATACCAACTGTACTCTCGGTAGTACCAACTATACCAACTGTACTCTCGGTAGTACCAACTATACCAACTGTACTCTCGGTAGTACCAACTATACCAACTGTACTCTCGGTAGTACCAACTATACCAACTGTACTCTCGGTAGTACCAACTATACCAACTGTACTCTCGGTAGTACCAACTATACCAACTGTACTCTCGGTAGTACCAACTATACCAACTGTACTGTCGGTAGTACCAACTATACCAACTGTACTCTCGGTAGTACCAACTATACCAACTGTACTGTCGGTAGTACCAACTATACCAACTGTACTGTCGGTAGTACCAACTATACCAACTGTACTGTCGGTAGTACCAACTATACCAACTGTACTCTCGGTAGTACCAACTATACCAACTGTACTGTCGGTAGTACCAACTATACCAACTGTACTGTCGGTAGTACCAACTATACCAACTGTACTCTCGGTAGTACCAACTATACCAACTGTACTCTCGGTAGTACCAACTATACCAACTGTACTCTCGGTAGTACCAACTATACCAACTGTACTGTCGGTAGTACCAACTATACCAACTGTACTCTCGGTAGTACCAACTATACCAACTGTACTGTCGGTAGTACCAACTATACCAACTGTACTGTCGGTAGTACCAACTATACCAACTGTACTCTCGGTGGTACCAACTATACCAACTGTACTGTCGGTAGTACCAACTATACCAACTGTACTGTCGGTAGTACCAACTATACCAACTGTACTCTCGGTAGTACCAACTATACCAACTGTACTCTCGGTAGTACCAACTATACCAACTGTACTCTCGGTAGTACCAACTATACCAACTGTACTCTCGGTAGTACCAACTATACCAACTGTACTCTCGGTAGTACCAACTATACCAACTGTACTGTCGGTAGTACCAACTATACCAACTGTACTCTCGGTAGTACCAACTATACCAACTGTACTCTCGGTAGTACCAACTATACCAACTGTAATCTCGGTAGTACCAACTATACCAACTGTACTCTCGGTAGTACCAACTATACCAACTGTACTCTCGGTAGTACCAACTATACCAACTGTACTCTCGGTAGTACCAACTATACCAACTGTAATCTCGGTAGTACCAACTATACCAACTGTACTGTCGGTAGTACCAACTATACCAACTGTACTCTCGGTAGTACCAACTATACCAACTGTACTGTCGGTAGTACCAACTATACCAACTGTACTCTCGGTAGTACCAACTTTACCAACTGTACTGTCGGTAGTACCAACTATACCAACTGTACTGTCGGTAGTACCAACTATACCAACTGTACTCTCGGTAGTACCAACTATACCAACTGTACTCTCGGTAGTACCAACTATACCAACTGTACTCTCGGTAGTACCAACTATACCAACTGTACTCTCGGTAGTACCAACTATACCAACTGTACTCTCGGTAGTACCAACTATACCAACTGTACTGTCGGTAGTACCAACTATACCAACTGTACTCTCGGTAGTACCAACTATACCAACTGTACTCTCGGTAGTACCAACTATACCAACTGTACTCTCGGTAGTACCAACTATACCAACTGTACTCTCGGTAGTACCAACTATACCAACTGTACTCTCGGTAGTACCAACTATACCAACTGTACTCTCGGTAGTACCAACTATACAAACTGTACTCTCGGTAGTACCAACTATACCAACTGTACTCTCGGTAGTACCAACTATACCAACTGTACTCTCGGTAGTACCAACTATACCAACTGTACTCTCGGTAGTACCAACTATACCAACTGTACTGTCGGTAGTACCAACTATACCAACTGTACTCTCGGTAGTACCAACTATACCAACTGTACTCTCGGTAGTACCAACTATACCAACTGTACTCTCGGTAGTACCAACTATACCAACTGTACTCTCGGTAGTACCAACTATACCAACTGTACTCTCGGTAGTACCAACTATACCAACTGTACTCTCGGTAGTACCAACTATACCAACTGTACTCTCGGTAGTACCAACTATACCAACTGTACTCTCGGTAGTACCAACTATACCAACTGTACTGTCGGTAGTACCAACTATACCAACTGTACTCTCGGTAGTACCAACTATACCAACTGTACTCTCGGTAGTACCAACTATACCAACTGTACTCTCGGTAGTACCAACTATACCAACTGTACTGTCGGTAGTACCAACTATACCAACTGTACTCTCGGTAGTACCAACTATACCAACTGTACTGTCGGTAGTACCAACTATACCAACTGTACTCTCGGTAGTACCAACTATACCAACTGTACTGTCGGTAGTACCAACTATACCAACTGTACTGTCGGTAGTACCAACTATACCAACTGTACTCTCGGTAGTACCAACTATACCAACTGTACTGTCGGTAGTACCAACTATACCAACTGTACTGTCGGTAGTACCAACTATACCAACTGTACTCTCGGTAGTACCAACTATACCAACTGTACTCTCGGTAGTACCAACTATACCAACTGTACTGTCGGTAGTACCAACTATACCAACTGTACTGTCGGTAGTACCAACTATACCAACTGTACTGTCGGTAGTACCAACTATACCAACTGTACTCTCGGTAGTACCAACTATACCAACTGTACTGTCGGTAGTACCAACTATACCAACTGTACTGTCGGTAGTACCAACTATACCAACTGTACTCTCGGTAGTACCAACTATACCAACTGTACTTTCGGTAGTACCAACTATACCAACTGTACTCTCGGTAGTACCAACTATACCAACTGTACTCTCGGTAGTACCAACTATACCAACTGTACTCTCGGTAGTACCAACTATACCAACTGTACTCTCGGTAGTACCAACTATACCAACTGTACTCTCGGTAGTACCAACTATACCAACTGTACTGTCGGTAGTACCAACTATACCAACTGTACTCTCGGTAGTACCAACTATACCAACTGTACTGTCGGTAGTACCAACTATACCAACTGTACTGTCGGTAGTACCAACTATACCAACTGTACTGTCGGTAGTACCAACTATACCAACTGTACTCTCGGTAGTACCAACTATACCAACTGTACTGTCGGTAGTACCAACTATACCAACTGTACTGTCGGTAGTACCAACTATACCAACTGTACTCTCGGTAGTACCAACTATACCAACTGTACTCTCGGTAGTACCAACTATACCAACTGTACTCTCGGTAGTACCAACTATACCAACTGTACTGTCGGTAGTACCAACTATACCAACTGTACTCTCGGTAGTACCAACTATACCAACTGTACTGTTGGTAGTACCAACTATACCAACTGTACTGTCGGTAGTACCAACTATACCAACTGTACTGTCGGTAGTACCAACTATACCAACTGTACTCTCGGTAGTACCAACTATACCAACTGTACTGTCGGTAGTACCAACTATACCAACTGTACTGTCGGTAGTACCAACTATACCAACTGTACTCTCGGTAGTACCAACTATACCAACTGTACTCTCGGTAGTACCAACTATACCAACTGTACTCTCGGTAGTACCAACTATACCAACTGTACTCTCGGTAGTACCAACTATACCAACTGTACTCTCGGTAGTACCAACTATACCAACTGTACTGTCGGTAGTACCAACTATACCAACTGTACTCTCGGTAGTACCAACTATACCAACTGTACTCTCGGTAGTACCAACTATACCAACTGTACTCTCGGTAGTACCAACTATAACAATTGTACTCTCGGTAGTACCAACTATACCAACTGTACTCTCGGTAGTACCAACTATACCAACTGTACTCTCGGTAGTACCAACTATACCAACTGTACTCTCGGTAGTACCAACTATACCAACTGTACTGTCGGTAGTACCAACTATACCAACTGTACTCTCGGTAGTACCAACTATACCAACTGTACTCTCGGTAGTACCAACTATACCAACTGTACTCTCGGTAGTACCAACTATACCAACTGTACTGTCGGTAGTACCAACTATACCAACTGTACTGTCGGTAGTACCAACTATACCAACTGTACTCTCGGTAGTACCAACTATACCAACTGTACTCTCGGTAGTACCAACTATACCAACTGTACTCTCGGTAGTACCAACTATACCAACTGTACTCTCGGTAGTACCAACTATACCAACTGTACTCTCGGTAGTACCAACTATACCAACTGTACTGTCGGTAGTACCAACTATACCAACTGTACTCTCGGTAGTACCAACTATACCAACTGTACTCTCGGTAGTACCAACTATACCAACTGTACTCTCGGTAGTACCAACTATACCAACTGTACTCTCGGTAGTACCAACTATACCAACTGTACTCTCGGTAGTACCAACTATACCAACTGTACTCTCGGTAGTACCAACTATACCAACTGTACTCTCGGTAGTACCAACTATACCAACTGTACTCTCGGTAGTACCAACTATACCAACTGTACTCTCGGTAGTACCAACTATACCAACTGTACTGTCGGTAGTACCAACTATACCAACTGTACTCTCGGTAGTACCAACTATACCAACTGTACTCTCGGTAGTACCAACTATACCAACTGTACTCTCGGTAGTACCAACTATACCAACTGTACTCTCGGTAGTACCAACTATACCAACTGTACTCTCGGTAGTACCAACTATACCAACTGTACTCTCGGTAGTACCAACTATACCAACTGTACTCTCGGTAGTACCAACTATACCAACTGTACTCTCGGTAGTACCAACTATACCAACTGTACTCTCGGTAGTACCAACTATACCAACTGTACTCTCGGTAGTACCACCTATACCAACTGTACTCTCGGTAGTACCAACTATACCAACTGTACTCTCGGTAGTACCAACTATACCAACTGTACTCTCGGTAGTACCAACTATACCAACTGTACTCTCGGTAGTACCAACTATACCAACTGTACTGTCGGTAGTACCAACTATACCAACTGTCCATGTCGGCAGCAGATGACCACGGAATTCTTTTTTCTGTTGCCCATTTGACAATAAATATATATGTATATATGACAACACACACACACACTCACACACACACACTCTCTCTCACACACACACACACACACACACACACACACACACATAGACACACACATATATATATATATATATAGAGAGAGAGAGAGAGAAAGTGAGGGTGACATATTTATAAAATAGATTACACACACACTCACATATATATATATAGCCATATACATATAGTAGAAGAGAGACAGAGATAGTGACAAACAGACTGATGTAATCACACACACACACACACACACACGCACACACGCACACACGCACACACACACACATATATATATATATATATTATATACATATGTCTAAACGCAGACGAAAGTGAGTCTTATGGCTAGTTATGCAAGTATGCAGTCATATAGGTGGCAAATGAAGGTGTAAATGCCGTTGTGTATGTCAGGAATATGATGAAACATATGGTTGCATATGGTTAAGTTAATTTGTAGAAAACAGAATAATTTCTGGCTAAGTGAGCACATGTAGTAACATATGGAGGTATTTGAGTATCTGTCAAACATACGGCTGGTGTTTGTGGCTAATTAACTCTCCGTCGGGTACAGAAATTTGAATATCTTCAAGACCCGTTAATGATGGCTGATACATCTTTTGTCTTGTATCACTTCTATCATTCATGAATCAATAAGGGTCACTCTTCCTGGTCACTCGACGTGTTAGAAATAATAGCCAGATTTCACTCGAATATCAGTCTAGCCTGTAAGATAAAATAAAGTCTCTTTTGGTTAGTGTTGGTGATGGATAGAACAATGAGGTGAAATAATTGCTTCTGATTTAGGCACAAGGCCAGCAGTTTTTGTGGGGGGGGGGGGCGATTAAATCGATCCATTATATTACAGGTACCTTATGCTATAGACCCCGTAGTGATGAAAGGCAAAGCTAACCTCGGCGGGATTTGAACTCAGAACGTAAAGAGACGTAACTATATGACGCAAAGCATGTTGCCCGATGCTCTACCGACACTGCCAGTCCACAGCCCTTGACACTACCATAAAGCTAACCTCGGCCAGATTTGAACTCAGAACGTAAAGAGCTGTAACTCAATGCCACAAATCATGATGTCCAACTCTCTACCGATTACCGCCAATCCATCGCCCTAAGCTGAGATAATAATTGTCTCTACTTTTGGCACAAGGCCAGCAATTATCCCAGTAGATTACTGGAACTTTATTTATCGACCCCCGTAAGGATGAAAAGCAAAGTTAACCCCGACGGGGCAGGAAATCGCCATATTTGGAGAGTGGGTAGAATGTCAGATAGAATGTTTTGAGGTATTTGTTCCGGCTTTCTGTTGTCTGAGTTTAAAACCCACCCAAGTCCACTTTCCCTTTCTTCAGCATTACTCATTGTTAATGATAATTCTTGTCAAGAAAGACAAGGGAGATTACTTTGAAATAAAGAAAAACGATAAAACGTATTAGATGGGAGAATAAAATTGATCTGTAGAAGGCGCAGTAACAATTCTGATCATGTTTAGATACCCTCAAGGCGGTGGATGGGCAATATCGGTAGAGGGTCAGACGCCATACTTTGCAGTATAGAGTTACAGCCCTTTATGATCTGGGTTCAAATCTTACCGAGGTTAACTTTGCCTTTCATGCTCACGGGGTCGATAAAATAAAGTACCAGTAATGCACTGGATCGATTTAATCGACTTTCCCCTCCCCGCAAAATTGCTGGTCTTGTGCCTATAGTAGAAATCAATATGTTTAGATATCCTATTCGTAAAAAGTTTACCCTCCCTCCCCAACCAGATATTAAATTGGGTGAGAACATATACAGAAACTTTAATGAATACCATTTATTGATATGCAAATTTGGATAATTTAGATTTCGGAGTTTCCCCTTCCATAATAATGTGAGTATAATTAGTTCTGTAATTATATCCTGGAAATGAATTATTAAAACATATTCTTATCTTCAATCACATCCACGTGTCATTAATCAACATAAACAATATAGGGTTCCTTTTATGTAAACCATTAACTTCTCAGAACAGAAATCTCCCAGTTTTATGATTGTTCATATATCCGGTAATCCTGGTATATATGGCATACCAAGCATGGACTCCGAAAATTAAATCTATATATAAATTTGAGAGACTTCCGTCCGTTACACAATGTGTGTGTGTGTTTGTGTGTGAATGTATGTGTGTGAGTATTTGTGTGAATGTATGTGTGTGTGTCTTTGTGTGAATGTATGTGCATGAGTGTTTGTGTGATTGTATGTGTGTTTGCGTGATTGTATGTGTGTGAGTGTTTGTGTGATTGTATGTGTGTTTGTGTGAATGTATGTGTGTGTGTCTTTGCATGAATGTATGTGCATGAGTGTTTGTGTGATTGTATGTGTGTTTGTGTGATTGTATGTGTGTGAGTGTTTGTGTGAATGTATGTGTGTGTGTCTTTGTGTGAATGTATGTGTGTGTGTGAGTGTTTGTGTGATTGTATGTGTGATTGTGTGATTGTATGTGTGTGAGTGTTTGTGTGATTGTATGTGCGTTTGTGTGAATGTATGTGTGTTTGTGTGAATGTATGTGTGTTTATGTGAATGTATGTATGTGTGTGAGTGTTTGTGTGATTGTATGTGGGTGCGAAAGGAAGGGGATGGGGAAAAAGCTATTGCAAAACAGCTGCTGGTGTTCCATTTGCTACGCTGTATATGAGTGCATGTGTATGTGTCTATTTGTGTAAATGTATGTGTGTGTGTGTGTGCTTGTGTGAATGTATGTCTGTGAGTGTGTATTTTTATAAGTGTGTCTGTGTTTGCGCTATTATATTTATATTCTTACACATATATATGTATATACACATACACTCACGCCTACACATATATACATACACTCACTCCTACACATATACACATACACTCACACCTACACATATATATATACATACACTGACGCGTACACATATATACATACACTGACGCCTACACATATATACATACATCCACACCTACACATATACAGATACACTCACGCCTACATATATATACATACACTCACACCTACACATATATACATACACTGACACCTACACATATATACATACACTGACGCCTACACATATATACATACACTCACGCCGACACATATATAAATACATACACTCGTGTCTATACATATATACATACACTCACGCCTACACATACACACATACATTCACACCTACACATATACACATACACCCACGCCTACACATATACACATTCACCCACACCTACACATATACACCCACGCCTACACATATACACATACGAGGGAGCGTGTTGAAACAAAACCTCTAGTACGTTCAAACGCCATTGTAACCATTATTGACGGCATGGGAGCACCAGATTTGCTATAATAATTAAATAATCTTGATTTAATGATTAATATATATGTATTTAGATGGACCAAATTAATTTCTCAAGATATGTTTAATACATAAAATGTGTCACAATATCAGAACACGATCCTTCAAGAATGAACAAAAACAACAAAAAAACAGGAGGCGGCAAA
>OZ024756.1:2785310-2790310 GCA_964016885.1 Eledone cirrhosa
CCCTCAAAATAAGGATAGAAGAACATAGTAAAGCTGTGACACGAGGAGAGATCGATAAATCGGGTATAGCTGATCATGTATGGAAAAACGGAAACCACCTTCCCCTTTGAGATGAAGCTAAAATAATAGACAGAGAACACCACTGGAAAACACGAAAACTAAAAGAGGCAGCACATATGCTAGGACACAATAACCTCCTAAGCAGACCTAGTGCAGATATGAGTAGTATATGGGGACCGGTGTTGAGGAAGGATAGAAAAATATCAGTTTATAAGCCGTAAAAAAGAAAAAAATCACGAGAGGAAAAAAAAAGTGGTTAAAAAGCGGGCTACTAACCTCAAGATACCGAGTACAATTCTAGGTAGTGACCTGAACAAACGTTAATAATAACATCACTAGAACACCTGATGAAGGCTGGAGAGTACATCAGCCGAAACGTTGTGTTAACAACAAAACAAGATGAGGACACCTATCTGTCCAATATATATAAAATATATATATTATATATATATATATATATAACAAAAAAAAAAAGAAAAACAAACACAGACATATACATATATGTGTTCAAATCGTAGTTACCACAATTCTGGTTTGTATTTATTTTCTTGATTTATTCTTAAATTGAGTCTGGCAAACCCTATTGTCTATAGTTAGTAAACTTTTCACCTTAGCGAATCTGGTCCCTTACGATTTGAACACCTATATGTATATGTCTGAGTTCGTGTTTCTTTTTCGTTCAGTTATAGTATACGGCGCGGAAAAATCTCTTTCCTAGAGCTATTTTATTGTAAGAGACTATTTTGAGTTTCTAACTCAATATATGCCTTTGATATATATATATATATATATATATATATATATATATATATATATATATATATATATATATACAACTGCAGTTTCACCGAATTGCTCTTCAGCAATCATGCACTTTACCTATGTATCTGTATGCGTATTTCATTACTCTCTCTCTCTCTCTCACTTTATATATATATATGTATATATATATATATATATATATATATGTAATAATCTCCCATTAGGTTGAGATACAAATTTGGCTGTATTGTGCTGTGCTTTCTAGCAAAAAGCCACCAGCCGTAAGCAACTACCACATCCCTTCCAACCTGACCGCTGCTACGTCACGATTCTTAGCCATTTTTGAATAAATTCTTGGCGCGATCACTTTGGAAAATTTAATGTCTGGATTAGAGCAAAACTCCTGAAGAGTCTGATGCTCGAGTTTCCAAAGTTACTGGAAATCTCAAAATGCGGACAAAACCATGGTAGAAGTAAATAAATGTATTCTATTTTCTTCTAGTTTATTTTACACCTAATTCTGTTTAATTGACTGTATCTGGGCGATTACGCTGTCGAAATATTCGATAAATATTCCGTCGCGGCCGACGCGAAGGGCTAGTTTAGGTTATTTGTTGGAGATTTCTTCATAGAAGCCTTATTCTTATAGCCTGGTCTATTCGATTTTTTATATAGTTAATTATGCTAATTGGGAGAGGAAATGGTATATATTTTATCTGGTGACTCTGTAGACATGTTTTATGATATATATATATATATATATGTGTGTGTGTGTAGAGAGAGAGAGACAGAGAGAGGGGCGGGGGATAAAAACCTCCCAGGAGAGCTGAGCAGCAGAAGGTCTTTAGAGAAGTAACCCCATTCTAGCAAGTGTTTTGGCTCTTACAAAAACACGTACGCACACATACATGCATATATACAAACATACGTACGTTCAAACACATACATACTTAGCTATATACACACTCAGAAACAGGTACAGATAGATATACATTTAGATAGATCGTTAGATAGATAGATATCTTTCTTTATTTGCCAGAGTGGCGTACAAAAATGGGACATTACAAGACGTGACTGTGGGGGTTTTAAATAAAAATCTTATAACTTTAACATTAATAAAATAACAATTGAAATCCCCAATAGTTATTGCAGGCTTGTTTTACACCCCGTAGATAGAACAACCCTCAACAACAGGAACACGTTTCTTAGGTGTTCCTGTCTTCCCTCAGTTTATCTTCCTCAACCTACAGGTTTATATACAGAGAAGGCCCATTCACTCGGACCATTTTCGCCACATTCACCCACCTTTCAGCGAATTTACTGGGGTGTAGCACCTCTCTCTCCACTCTCACCTTCCTTCTGGAGTGGTACTTAAAGAAGGGGATAAGTTGTTGTCCGGAGGGAAAGGTGTTTTCCCTCAGTTTTTAACCTCGTCCACCATGTTACCTCTTTCGCCATAGCCACCAGACAGAGGAAAACCGCCTCTCCTTCATTCTTAAATGAAGGTGGCGGGGTGATACTCACGATGGACTCGGCTGACACTGGATGCGTCCCACACGTGACAGTAGCTGTTCGACATAATTCCACAGGTTGGTCAGCCCTGGGCACTGAACAATTGCTTGCAGAACGGTTTCGATGTCCTGCTCGCATCTTGGACAGGCCCTTTTGGCAGGGCGTCCGTGCCTGTAGATTTTGTCTCGAACTGGTAGAGATGCTCGGTAGCACTGCCAGGCCATAGACCTCTGGAAGTTACCCACAGGCCCTGAACGGAATGTCTTCCCGAACAGACTAGTCAGTTCGTCCTCCTCAATGCCTAGAGTTTCCTCGTGAACGTCGTCGCACTTATCCTCCACTAATCCCCTATAGAATGTTGAAATGGAGTCTCCGCTGATTGCCGTTTCCACTTGGTAGAGGGCTGCGAGCGCCTGAAGGCACTCGAAAGATAGATAGATAAATAGATAGACAGTTAGATAAATAGATAGATAGATAGATAGATAATTTTCTTTTTATTTGCCACCAGGGCATCAAAAAGTGGGACAAGTACAATGGTGGGAGTTTACATAACAAGGCGTCCTCAATAAGGAGGAGGCAATAACAAAATATAAAAATAAAATAAAATAGATAGATAGATAAATAGATAGATAGACAGATAGATAGATAGATAGGTAGATAGATAGATAGATAGATAGAGGTGAATGTGAGTATGGCTGCCTCTACACCCATACCTGTTATGTATTGAATATTTCAACCCACCCTCACATACATACGCACACAGCCGCCATTACATTCCCAGAAATAGTAAGAGCTACTCCCCTTCCTGAGAAATGTTGCAACTTTTAGAAACTCCGTCACTGAGGAGTTTTCCTCTTTACTACATAATCATTTCATCTCTTTCTACGACACACCCTGCAAATAATATATATATACATATATATATATATATATATATATATATATATATATATATATATATATATATATATATATATATGTATATATATATATATATATATATATATATATATATATACAATATATATAGACACATATATAGATATATAAATATATATACATACACACACACATGTATATATATGTATGTGTGTGTACATATATAAATATGAATATGCGTATATATATGTATGCATGTATATTCGCAATCATTGATATACGCACACATATACACACATACAGACACACACAAGAATATGTATATGTGTGCGAGTCTGTATATGTGCTTGTGTGTGTGCGTATATGTATATATGTATATATATACATATATATATATATATATATATATATATATATATATATATATATATATATATATATATATATGTGTATGTGTGTGTGTGTGTGTGAGTGTATGTGTGTGTGGATGGGAGTATATTCTTAAATATGCGAAGATTTACGTATATGTTGAGATATACGAGATAGGAGAGCTGTCTGTCACTAGCTCGCTCTTTTCTTTCTAAAATGGTTTGTGCACAAGTACTGATACGCATACTTAGTCATTTACTCTCGCACACACACCACATACACACGGACACACACATACACACACACACACACACACACATACCACACACCATACACACCATACACACCACATACAAATACACACATTCGCACACACACACACATATATGTAAATGTATATTAAGTGTTCGTGTGTATATATATATATATATATATATATTTGCGTATATATCTCTTTATATTAATATCTCTTTCTCTCCCTCTCCTCCCTCTCTCTCTCTCTCTCTCTCTCTATATATATATATATATATATATATATATATATATATATACATATATGCATAGAGTATATGTGTTTGTGTATATAAGTATACATATATATATATATATATATATATATATATATATATATATATAGTATTAAGGATACTATTTATGGTTATGTATATACTAAAACCTTTTATAGTTATATATATTTTAAACCCTAAATAGTGAAAGACAGTAATTTATTACTACCTTATTACCAGTAAGATAAATAGCTCAAGTAATAATATCAGTTGTTCTACAGAGCAGTTATATAGCAATTACATGAATCAAAGTTCTGTTTAAACCATGGTTTAAACAGAACTTTGATTCATGTAATTTCTATATTTATGCTTTGATATATTTCTATATCTGTATATCTGTTTGACCCGAAATGGGATTCGAATCTTCGGTGTGTGGATAATTAGTTTAACCACCATCTCAGTGAGTTTGGCCTTTAACGTAAGTTGTAACCTCTAATTCTTTTGAATTATTGAGCGCTTGCTCACAATTCGAAAGTGTTTTTTCGTTATTTCATAGGCTGAAATTCGATTCTCGCTAATTTTTACTTATATATATATATATATATATATATATATATATATATATAGCGAAGGAAAAGTGGTAAGGAACCAGGTGGACCATAACGCACCAAAGTACTCAATACTCAGTACAGAATTAGCCGGCGAAACGGCTTGAGCTCAGCCGTCGGGGTCTTACTTACTCCTATATATATATATATATATATATATATATATATATATATATATATATATATATATATATATACCGGAAACATTCTCCCAACTTGGAGAAAACTTATAAGGAAACAATTGTTTGAAAGAGAGATATATTTTAATTTTAATTATATCTCATATAAAATAATACAACTGGCT
>OZ024756.1:2795310-2797810 GCA_964016885.1 Eledone cirrhosa
ATTATAGTCAGTCAATGGACTTTTCCACCGACCTTCGTATTTTCAATGATGATGTGTCTAGGCTTTCACAACACAATGCGCCATTTCGTTTTTTGATGTAGGATAGTAATTGAGGGAATCTCCAGTACTATTTCCTTAAGATTGAGCAGCTATTCAGTCTCACACTTTGTTTGGAAGTGTGGTAGCCTCATAAAATAGGTAATTAGTCTTTGACATTAATTAGTAAAAGAAATACAGTTGAAGAAATATTTTTGTTATTACAAAGCAATGTAAAACTTCTGCCACACCACCCTCATTTATTATAAAAGTAGTAAATTAAATATTCTATTGATTTTTAGATTAAATATATATTTTACAAATGAAGGAGTTTAATATAAGATAATAACATTCTCATATCTCATAATGATAAATTTAGTGGTTTTTAATGCTGAATAACGAATGCTTTTTTAAGATTAAAAAATATTTTTTTAAGATTAAAAGATATTTTTTAATATTTAAAAAATATTTTTTAATATTTTTTAATATTTTTTAATATTTAAAAAATATTTTTTAGTATCAAAACATATTTTTGATATTAAATAAAATTTTTAATACTTAATATTGATTTAATGTTAAATATTAAACAATGAGGTTTAATATTAAATGATGATTTAAATATCAAATAGTGATATGATATATTACATTATATAATTCATTCTAGCCTTATCACATATTTTATTTTATCGAACCCTGAAGGATGAAAGGGAAGGTTTGAACTCGGCGGGATTTAAACTCAGGACGTAGAAAGTGATAACTAAATTCCCCACAGGAAGTTATCCCAGATTCTACCAATACTGCCAATCTATCTGTCTCTGTAACATTAAATAATTATTTCTACATTTGACAGAGGCCAGCAATTTGAAGGGAAGGAGAAATTTGATTAAACCCACCCAGTGCGTTACTGGTACATTATTTTCACGAACCTGAAATGATGAATAGGCAAAGCTAACCTCAGCGAGATTTAAGATCACGTGGTAGAAATTCATAACTCGTATATACCTTGTCGTATTTTATCCGAGGCTCTACCGATACTGCCAATTCCTCGCTGTCTGGAATATTGAATAATGGCGTTAAACCTTAAATAGGGATTACAACGAATTTTGAATTGAAATATTCAGTTTTAAGATTTAACTGTGGTATGTGACAATAAATAATAATAATATAGAATTAAATAACGAGTTTTAACACGAAATATTCAGTTCTAAGATTTAACTGTAGTATGTGACATTAAATAATAATAATATAGAATTAAATAACGAGTTTTAACACGAAATATTCAGTTCTAAGATTTAACTGTGGTATGTGACATTAAATAATAATAATATAGAATTAAATAACGAGTTTTAACACGAAATATTCAGTTCTAAGATTTAACTGTGGTATGTGACATTAAATAATAATAATATAGAATTAAATAACGAGTTTTAACACGAAATATTCAGTTCTAAGATTTAACTGTAGTATGTGACATTAAATAATAATAATATAGAATTAAATAACGAGTTTTAACACGAAATATTCAGTTCTAAGATTTAACTGTGGTATGTGACATTAAATAATAATAATATAGAATTAAATAACGAGTTTTAACACGAAATATTCAGTTCTAAGATTTAACTGTGGTATGTGACATTAAATAATAATAATATAGAATTAAATAACGAGTTTTAACACGAAATATTCAGTTCTAAGATTTAACTGTGGTATGTGACATTAAATAATAATAATATAGAATTAAATAACGAGTTTTAACACGAAATATTCAGTTCTAAGATTTAACTGTGGTATGTGACATTAAATAATAATAATATAGAATTAAATAACGAGTTTTAACACGAAATATTCAGTTCTAAGATTTAACTGTGGTATGTGACATTAAATAATAATAATATAGAATTAAATAACGAGTTTTAACACGAAATATTCAGTTCTAAGATTTAACTGTGGTATGTGACATTAAATAATAATAATATAGAATTAAATAACGAGTTTTAACACGAAATATTCAGTTCTAAGATTTAACTGTGGTATGTGACATTAAATAATAATAATATAGAATTAAATAACGAGTTTTAACACGAAATATTCAGTTCTAAGATTTAACTGTGGTATGTGACATTAAATAATAATAATATAGAATTAAATAACGAGTTTTGACACGAAATATTCAGTTCTAAGATTTAACTGTGGTATGTGACATTAAATAATAATAATATAGAATTAAATAACGAGTTTTAACACGAAATATTCAGTTCTAAAATTTAACTGTAGTATGTGACATTAAATAATAATAATATAGAATTAAATAACGAGTTTTAACACGAAATATTCAGTTCTAAGATTTAACTGTGGTATGTGATATTAAATGATAATAATATAAAATTAAATAATGATTTAAAATATTAGATAAGATTAAACAATGGTTTTTAATGCTGGACATTAAATATTTGTTCACATTAAA
>OZ024756.1:2802810-2807810 GCA_964016885.1 Eledone cirrhosa
TATGAAGTTTTGTAAAATATAAACAAAATTCTACGGACGAAAAGATGAACTTGGTGAAGTATTTATGAAATGATTAATTCCGATGAATTCCACGAGGATGAAACAATTGTAAATCAAATTATGATGTCAATAGATGTTAGGTAACATATTTTAATGAATAATTTGCTCTACGTGTAAATAATCTAACACAATAGGAAATCATATAAATAAAATATATATATATATATATATATAATACATTATGAAGAGAGAAGAAACATTTAGATATAATTAGTAATAAAATGTATCATACCTAAACTGCTCCTAGATTCCTCGACTACGTAGTTTCGTTGCATAAACAAAAACAGTACATCATAAAGATATAGAGCCCTTGCGAGGTCTGCCGACTTAACAAGAGGATACCTCATTTTACTAGCTTCAAGAACGCGTCTACACGACGTGAGAAAGAATCCCAAAAGGCGGAGGGGGAGATAGTCACGCGATATAACGGTCAAGAAACAGAGCTAAGCCTCTTATAACCCCGAAGAAAATACCACGGAGGCGGAGGGGGTATTTATATCGAAGCCGTAGAAGAGGTGGTAAAGGAGGCGAGAAGTATGAGTAATGGCAGCTTTCCAGCAGTCACCACACTTCAAAGATCACTCGACCAGAGGGAGTTATGAACAATATATTTAGAAACACACAGATACATGCGGACACACACATATACGTGAATGCATCCACACACAACCGTGAGTTAATGGTGCCAACTTACCGATGTTGCTCAATGAATGACTGGGACAGACCAATCCGGTTGAACCAGACTGAACTAGTATCAGAGTTAAAAATACATTATGAAGAGAGAAGGAACATTTAGATATAATTAGTAATAAAATGTATCATACCTAAACTGCTCCTAGATTCCTTGACTACGTAGTTTCGTGGCATAAACAAAAACAGTACATCATAAAGATATAGAGCCCTTGCGAGGTCTGCCGACTTATCAAGAGGATACCTCATTTTACTAGCTTCAAGAACGCGTCTACACGACGTGAGAAAGAATCCCAAAAGGCGGAGGGGGAGATAGTCACGCGATATAACGGTCGAGAAACAGAGCTAAGCCTCTTATAACCCGGAAGAAAATACCACGGAGGCGGAGGGGGTATTTATATCGAGGCCGTAGAAGAGGTGGTAAAGGAGGCGAGAAGTATGAGTAATGGCAGCTTTCCAGCAGTCACCACACTTCAGAGATCACTCGACCAGAGGGAGTTATGAACAATAAGTCGGCAGACCTCGCAAGGGCTCTATATCTTTATGATGTACTGTTTTTGTTTATGCCACGAAACTACGTAGTCGAGGAATCTAGGAGCAGTTTAGGTATGATACATTTTATTACTAATTATATCTAAATGTTCCTTCTCTCTTCATAATGTATTTTTAACTCTGATACTGGTTCAGTCTGGTTCAACCGGATTGGTCTGTCCCAGTCATTCATTGAGCAACATCGGTAAGGTTGGCACCATTAACTCACGGTTGGTTGTGGATGCATTCATGTATATGTGTGTGTCCACATGTATCTGTGTGTTTCTAAATATATTATATATATATATATATATATATATATATATATATATATATATATAAAGCTGTGTGTAGAGTTTATTATAAATTATCGTATTTTGAACTTTCCAGTTTACACACACACACACACACACACACACACACATATATATATATATATATACGTTCATATGTATATAAAGGAATGTTCGTTTTTCCGATGTTTTCTTTTAAATTGACACTGCCCTGTGCTCCCTAATTATGAATTCGTATTCGAAAGACTAGGCTAAGCGGAGTTTTTCAAACTATATATATATAATTTACACACACACACACACACACACACACACACACACACACACACACACACACACATATATATATATATATATATATATATATATATATATATATATATATGTGTGTGTGTGTGTGTGTATGTTAGTCAAGGGTGTTGCAGTTACAGGCGTCGCGCCGTTCGAAACACTCGATGGTGTTACGAGGTCGGTTTCGCTTAGGTTGTATTCCAGTGTTAGGGTGTCAGGCCCCGTCACCTTGATTTTACCCTGAGATGATCGATATCGAATCAATTATAATATACAAATATATTTGTACAAATGTTGCAACACTGATTTCGACTCTTTTAGTATCTCTCCCTCTCTCTCTCTCTCTCTCTCTCTCTCTCTATATATATATATATATATATATATATATATATGTATATATATATATATATATATATATACTTACATATATATATATATATATATATATATATATATATATATATATATATATATACATATATATATATATATATATATATATATATATATATTCAATGTGGTCTACCTTGCGTGGTAGGGTCTTCAACGATCGTAAAATATTTGTTTCTACTTTTGGCACAAGGCCATCAATTACCCAGTACATTACTGGTACTTTATTTTATCGATCCCGTAAGGATGAAAGGCAAAGTTAACCTCGGCGGGATTTGAAATCAGACCATAAAGGGACGCAACTCTATGCCGCAAAGCATGGCATCAGACCCTCTACCGATACTCCCGAACAATGATATGCATAGGTAAAATAAGTTGACTTAGTTGCTTTTATTTTCATTGTTGAATTAATATCTCTCTTTCACTCTCTCTCTCTCTCTATCTCTCTCTCTCTCTTTATATATATATATATACATACATACATATATTTATGCGTGTGTGTGTCTGTGTGTGTGTATTTGTGTGTGTGTGTATAATATCATGGCCAAAATGTTACCCTATTGACTTCTCGAGTGCCACACCTATAAATATCACTAACATTACGGCGTGTCTTATGTTGAACCATAACTTATATAACTCACTGCTTGAGAAAGGTTTGCCCTTATCTGCTCTAAAAGACATCTGCCATGACCAGATCTTTAGAGGGGGGGGGGGGTTCAACCAATTTACGATGCCCATGAAGGAACAGCATATGTTAGGACGGTGTACCTACCACACTGCCAGAGTTAAGGGTTGAAAGTTAGTCTATGACACAGTGTTATAGTATAACTGTAGTATATTAGGTTACACGGGAGGAAACGACGGGGTCTCTACATAGAATAGCTGTGGGAAGTCTGCAAATATCAAATTCTGTGAGATATCAGATACAGAATGTATATATATATATATATATATATATATATATGTGTGTGTGTGTGTATATATATATATATATTTAAGATTTAGTTATAAAAGAATTGCATTGTTCTATGAGCGTAACAAATACTCGGTTACAATATTAGGACACACACACTTATATATATATGTATATATATATATATATATATATATATATATATATAGATATAGATATATCTTTATATATTTACACATATGTATATATATATATATATAAGTATATATCAAAGTGTGTATATAATTGTGTATTTACAGCACATATACACACATGTAGGTACAGGGATATATATTTCACCATTTATCATATCGATAAAGAGATATAGAGATATAATTGTATATACACGCCCACACACACACACACCCATGGACATTTAAATAATTAAATATATTTACTAACAATTTTTGTCCTACTTGGTTTCAATACACATTTATTTGTGTGGCTGTGTAAGTGTTTGTATATATTTTAATATTTATGTTAGCATATGTCTGTATATAAAACACACACAGAAACATACATACACACTCACATAAACACACACACACACACACACACACACACACACATATATATATATATATATATATATATATATATGTGTAAAAGTTCTATTTAAATTGTTGGGATACAACAAGCAAATATTTTTATAACTGTTATAAAGCACTCAACAAATATTTGGAGTAAAAATACGATATTAATAAATGGAAACTATATTTATAAAACCATATTCATTTCATTATACATATTTCAAGGACACCAAGTTAAATTATGGTGTGCTTTCATCAGATAAAATATAAAAATAAAAATTTCCAATACTAATAATATAATTAAAGCTACAACTCCACTATCCGGGAGCTTCCAACAGTAATGGTTTCATTCTTTAAGGATGTGTCAATATTTATTTATAAAACTGATCTATATTATATTTTATCTAATGAATGTACACCATAATTTAACTTGGTGTCCTTGAATTATGTATAATGAAATAAATATGGTGTTATAAATATAGTTTCCATTTGTTAATATCGTATATATATATATATATATATATATATATATATATATTTAATACAATAACAGAGATAGTTTAAAGCTAAACTCTGACTGGCAACCATCTCACTCAGCAAACATTAGGTTATATTTTAATATAAACCCAATTTAAGTGTTTGGGGTGCTAACAATATGTATTATGTGGAAAAGCCAGTTGTATTATTTTATGAGATATAATTAAAGTTAAAATACATCTCTCTTTCCAAACAATTGTTTCATTATAAGTTTTCTACAAATTGGGAGAATATTTCGAGTTTATGTAGAAGCCTAATATATATTCATGTAAGAATATATTTAGGTGGGCGCATATAAAGCATCAGTGGAAGCCCATTAAACTTTGATATAAGAAAAAAATTCTTACCGCAGTTAAAAATCGTGTCTGTTAAGTTGCTCCTTCTAGCATCAAGTGACCGCAAAATTTGAAATTCCAGCAGTTTTTGACTTGTTTAGCAGTAAATTGATTTACCATCTGTCATATACTATCCCCTCTTTTTCTTCCTCTATTACTAATATAAATACTTCAATTTTTCTGATTTTATCCAATTTATCCAAAATCTCTGAAGAAGTGACAACTGATTATACATTTGCTATCGAATACTTGCTAACATTATATGATTACGCAAGCAGCGATACATAGGTATTCCGTCTGTTACAGAAACATATGTCAATACCTAATAAATTCCTTTTAAAAAAAAGCACTTTCATTTTATATTCATCCTTTCTACATTTTCTCCGGAATA
>OZ024756.1:2812810-2817810 GCA_964016885.1 Eledone cirrhosa
ACTGGCCGAAGCAAAGAAACATATTGTTTTGGGGGAGAACGGAATGTTTTCCATTAACTCCCCCCCAGAATTCAAGAAAGCCAGAGCAGAAAACACAGTTATATACAGAACTATACTAAACCAGTCAAGAAAGCCAGCACAGCCCAGCCAAATGGAAATAGAGTTAGTCCTAAAAGACTATATGAAGAATATTCTCTTCATACGAAAGGACCGACTCTATGGCAGCATTTCGGTCCTAACAAGAGACAAAGAAACGGCGGTTCAGCTTTCCCTAAGCCCACTCTCGTCGACAACATATAGCTTCTATCCCTCCTACATGGGTAGAAGAACACAGAGAATAAAAGTAAAAACAATGCTGCCCACAATGGACTTCTGGTGGGCTATTGCTGGCTTCATTGATATGGGCGAAGACACTATGCTGTCAATGGGGAAGGCAACTGGAGATGCGTTCCTGGGAATGGGCCTCGACATACTAGTCCAAATGAGGCCCGAAAGAATAGCACAAATCCCGGATCGCATCTGGCTGGATGACCTTACCCCAATAGACATAATTGTAGAGGGGAGAAGACCAGCATGCTATTTATGCATGGAAAGGGGACACGTTAAGGCTAACTGCCCGAAACGTATCCCCCAAAAAGGACTATTGCCCACACCCACCACAAACAGTACACCAGCACCACCCACCTCCAAAAATACACTAATACCACACACAGCAAACAAAATACAGACACCACCAACCACAAACACAACACAAACATCACCACCACCAGCACCAAACACAAGCACGACACAAAAATCACCACCACCAACCACAACACAAACATCACCACCACCATTACCAACCACAAGCACGACACAAACATTACCACCACCACCACCACAAAACCCATTCCAAACAAATAATAAAAAAAACAGTAACAAATCTACCCCTCCCGCAAAAAAAAAACAACCACACAACACGTCCCTCCCACCTAGCGCTGAAGAGTTTCCCCCAACTTCTGAAGAAGAAGGAGGAGAAGCCTTCAGACAAGTTAAAAGAAAAAAAAGAAAACACACACCCAGCACACCACAAATAACCCACACACAAACACCAACTCCAATCAAAAACACCCCACCCTCAACAAACAAAAATAAATCTGCGCCTCCCCTCTCCGAAACATTGACAGCATCACAAAAAAAGACGTTGCAATACACATATATAAATAAAGAAAACAAAAAACTGGTTAAATTAATAAACAATAACCCTATGGTGCAGACCGAAGGGCCAAACTTTATCTCAACAGAGAACTTCACCCATTTAAAAATGATAAAGGTCCCTCTGGACCTTTATCGTTCCTTAAAAGAACAATTTAGACGGGACGTGAGCCCCCCCTGTTTAAAACCGTTGAATCGCGTCCTCTTGAAAGATTTCCCCATAACCGCCCCTCTCCCTGACACAACTCCAAATACCCCAACCCCACCACACACGTGTACCCCCACACCACCACAAAACATCCCTCCACCCAACACACCTGATGCCATGGAAATTACGCAACCCGGAGAGGTAAGTGCTTTTCTTTCTTCACTTTCAACACCAAAATAGATCAATTGAGAGTTGGCTGTTTGAACGCGCGTGGCCTGAGCTCAGCTTGGAAGCAAGCAAAGCTTCTAAGTGACCTCAGGTCACAAAGTATAGATGTGATGGTTGTTTGCGAGAGTCGGATCAGCAGCGTGAGACAGCTGGCGCCCGCCTTCGATGACTTTGAGATGCACGCATCTCTCTGTCAACCCGGAGGCGGGGGGGGGGGAGTTGCCGTACTGCTGGATAAACGTCTGACTCTCGACGTACAGATTGTTCACTCGGACCCGGGGGGTCGATTACTGGTGCTGGACGTCGGAGGTGGTGAAGGCGGGGCTTTCAGACTGGTCGGTCTTTATGCTCCCTTCGGGGCGGAGAGAGCCGACTTCTTCCAACGTCTGGAGACTTTTCTAGGAACGTCGCGTTCCCTGCTTTTAGTGGGGGACTGGAATGGAATCCTAGATGCGCGTTGGGACTATGCAGGGGCATGTCCCGATAGAGGGGGGTGTAGCAGCCTCAAGGGGTTACTCGATCGATTCGACCTGGTCGATAGATTTCGACTAGATTGTCCAACTGCGCCAACCTGGACCTGGGCAAACCGCAGTGGACAATCTAGATCGTACCTAGATAGGTTTTTGGTTAGGAGTAAGGATAGGGACGTATTTAGTTGTCCAGAACTGATCATGGTTGGCTATTCAGATCACAAATTAGTGACCTGCGTGGTCAACCTTGATAGAACGCATAGACAGGGTCCCGGTTACTGGAAGATGAACTTGTCCTTACCGACAAAGAAAGATTACAGAAACCGGATTAGTAGCTTAGTTAAGATGCGGTTGACGGGAGCGATCGTCAACAGTAGGTGGTGGATATCTCTAAAGAGAGAGATTAGAGTAAGTTCGATAGGTTACAGTAAGGAACTAGCGGCGAATAGAAATAGGAGGGAAAGGGAGTTAACAGATAAACTAGAAGAGGCGATTAGGAGCGGAGACGTAGCCAGAGTGTTAGCGACGAGAACGGCATTGAGCCAGTTCTTTGACGCGAAGCACGAAGGCTGCGTTGTCCGAAGTAAAATACGTGCTTTAGGAAACGAGGGGACCAAAGCTGTTAGCTGGGCCCGCGTGACAGAAGCCAAGAGTGGGATTAAATCCACCATTCGGTCTTTGCGAGACCAGGATGGACGGGTGATCCTTGAACCTGAGAAAATGTGCGAGAGCTTTCAAAGGCACTTTGCTCGACTGTTCGGAGGTGGCGGGGGGCCGGACGGGGATGTGGACTTCGGTCCATACCTCGACGGTCTACCGCGTCTTTCGAGCGGCGAAGCGGAGTGCTGCGAAGGGCCAATCACAGCCACTGAAATCGGGGAAGCGCTCAGCCAATGCAGCAGACGCAAATCCCCGGGTCTCGATGGTCTACCATACGAACTTTATTTAGCTATGCCGGTCTTGTTCTCCGAACTCCTCGAGGCTGTCTATTGCAACTGGCAACAGAACGGGAGAATTCCCTGTTCTGTGACCAAGGGCGTGGTCACGCTAGTGAGGAAGGACGAGAGCAAGGGGGACGACTTAAGTAACTTTAGGCCCATAACTCTGCTGAATGCAGAGTTACAGATTTTGGCCAAGGTGTTGGCGAAGAGGTTGGCGCTTGTGGTGGGTGGTTTGGTGGGAGACGCGCAGACATGCGCTATCCCGTCCAGGTCCATTCACGACAACCTCCACCTCATGCGATACATCATAGAGAGGGTTGGCTACGAACCCGGCTTTGGTGGGGCCCTGATCAACTTGGATCAATCTAAGGCGTTCGATAGGGTCGACCATGGTTACCTGGATGCGGTGCTAGCGGCGGCGGGCTTCGGACCCGTTTTCAGGGGCTGGATTTCTGCCATGCACAGTGGCAACATCTACTCTAGGATTAAAGTAAACGGCTACCTCTCGGAGCCGTTTCAAATCACCCGATCCATCAGACAGGGGTGCCCCCTCTCCTCCCTTCTGTACGTATTGACTCTCGAGCCACTGCTGCGGAAGTTGGAGTTGCTGCGGGGCATACCCCTGGAACCGGGATTGCACAAAGCGGTCTCGGCCTATGCCGACGACGTAACAGTAATGGTGGCGGACGCCTCGGAAATCGGGGCGATCGCCACCCTACTGGAGGAATACGAAAGGCTGACGGGGGCTAAGCTGAACCAGGACAAGTCAGTCGGTTTGCAACTCGGAACGTGGAGGGGCAAACCGATGCCGTTAGACGGTGTCGTCGGGCGGTGGACGGAGGGCCCGGTGAAGCTGCTCGGGGTCTGGTTCGGACCGGACCTCCAGGTGGAGAAGAATTGGGGCGAGGTGACGAGCAGGGTGTTTGCGCTGACCCAGAAGTGGGCCAAGTGCAAACTATCACTGAAAGGTCGGGCGGAGGTGACGAACGCTTACATAGCGTCCGTCATCTACTACCGCCTGACCGTCGTGCCTTGCCCCAAGGAAAAGCTCACCATCATGGAACGCATGCTCTTCCAGTTCCTCTGGAAGAAGCGGCCTCCCATGGTGAGGAGATCCATCTGCTGCCAGCACCCTTCGAAAGGAGGGCTGGGTATGCCGTGGCTGTTGATGCGTAGGCACGCATTGAGGCTACGGCATCTACAGGTATTCCTCAACGGTCAGCCGGTGTGGGCCCCGTTTGTGAGGCGAGCCTTCCCACAGCTCGTCTCGCTCACCGAACTGCAATCCTGGGTGAAGCAAAGACCGAGAAAACTGGGCAACTGGCACACTGAGTGTGCCCAGGCGCTCACGGCTATCTGGCAAGCGGACCCGACTGTCAGTGGAGAATCCACCTCGACATTCTATAGAGGGTTGGTGGCTAGCAGGGGCGACGACACCCTTGGAGAGTCGCTAGGCATGGAGGAGGACGAACTGGCCAGCCTGTTCGGTAGAACTTTCGGCCCGGGACCCATGGACAACTTCCAGAGGTCCCTAGCCTGGCAGTGTTACCGGGGGGCTCTGCCCGTTCGAGAAAAGCTCTACAGACACGGGCGCCCGGGCAGGGATCCCGCGAAAAAGATCTGTCCCAGATGCGTGCGCGACGAGGAAACCGTTGCGCATGCACTGGTACACTGCCCGGGCGTTGCCGATCTGTGGGGCTACGTCGAACGACTGCTGTCGCGTGTGGCGCCGATTCGATTAACCGCCGAGTCTGTGGTGAACATCAAGCCGCCTCCTCCCTTCAGAAATGAAGCAGAGGCGGTCTTTCTGTGCGTAATAGCCATGATGAAAGAGGTTGTGTGGTGGACGCGCCTGAAAGGTCTGAGGTCGGGTGACTTTCTCTCCGGCCATCACCTGGTTTACTTCTTCCGATACCACTTCGGAAGAAGAATCAGGATGGAGAGAGAAGTGCTTGGTCCCAGACAGTTTTATGAAAGGTGGGTGAAAGAAGCGAGAATGGCCCGTGTAAATGGGCCTTC
>OZ024756.1:2827810-2830310 GCA_964016885.1 Eledone cirrhosa
TATATATACACACACACATACTCACACACACACACATATTTATATAGAAACAACCACACCTATACACACACACACACACACATATTTATATAGAAACAACCACACCTATACACACATACACACACATACTTATACAGACACACACACTTACATACACATACAGACACACACATATTTGTATAGAAACAACCACACGTATACACACACACACACACTCTTACATACTCAAACGCACACACGTTCATATATAAACAACCACACGTATACACATACACACACACATTCATATATAAACAACTTACATTGTCATTTTCAAAGACGTACACACCTGCATGCATACATATACACACACATACATATACACACACACCTACATGAACACACATACATCCATACAGACAAAATATACACATACATATACACACACATACAAACATACATACATATATGCATACGTACATACATACTTACACACATGCATACATACATATATGCATACATACATGCATACATACGTACATACATACTTACACACATGCATACATACATATATGCATACATACATGCATTAATACGTACATGCATACTTACACACATGCATACATACATGCATACATGCATACATAAATTCATACACACGTACGTACATATATACATACATGCATACATATTGACATACACACACATATATATATGGTCCGGGAGATACGTACATGCATACTTACACACATGCATACGCACATGCATACATACAGGCATATATATATATATATATATATATATATATATATATATATATATATATATATACATACATGCATACATAAATTCATACACACATACATACGTACATATGTACATACATGCATATTTACATACACACATACATACATATATTTGTACACATAACATAGGTATGTTTTGTAAGCATATAACCTTATATTCAATTTCTTTCAACTTTGCGAATATGTTCTTATCTGTATGTTTATATATATATATATATAT
Source organism: Eledone cirrhosa (assembly GCA_964016885.1). Taxonomy (NCBI): domain Eukaryota; kingdom Metazoa; phylum Mollusca; class Cephalopoda; order Octopoda; family Eledonidae; genus Eledone; species Eledone cirrhosa. The sequence goes on from OZ024756.1 coordinate 2,828,816, forward strand.
ATATATATATATATATATATATATATATATATATGTGTGTGTGTGTATATATATATATATATGTGTGTGTGTATATATATATATATATATATTCCTAACGATCGACTTTCGTCAAATCGGACCGAGGAAACAGTGTTTCCATTGGTCTTTCCAATTGCTAATACTCTCTATCGGTTGCAAATCCAGGTAGCAGGAGCAACGTGAAATAAAGTGTCTTGCTCAAGGACATAACGCATCACCTGGTCCAGGAATCGAACTCACAACCTCACGATTGCGAATCCAGTTCTCTAGCCACTCAGCCACACACCTTCACTATATATATATATATATATATGTGTGTGTGTGTGTGTGTGTATGTGTGTGTGTGTTTGCATATGTATATGTATGTGTGTCTAAAGGAATATGTATATGTATGTAAATATATGCATGTATATATATATATGTATGTGATATATATATGTATATGTGTGTGTGTATGTATATATATATATATATATATACGCTTATAAAAGTGCAGCTTTTATAGTTATTAATTATCTTGAATGTGTATTTGCTAATGTACAAGTTATAAAACGTGTGTATGAATATATATGTGTGTTTGTCTGTACGTGCGTATGAACATGTGTGTGTGTGTATATGTGTGTGTCTCTCTGTATATGTGTGTTTGTATGTGCGTGTATTTGTGTGTAAGTAAATGGGAGACAACTTGGTGAGAAAGTGTCAGTACGTGAGCTGCATGGCGAGAGAGTCCGTACTAAAACATCCTTTCAACAGGACTACAATGAAATAACGCCAACAACAATAGCACGAATATAATAAAGGAGGTATAGAGAGAGAGGGAAGGGGGTACAGAACAGCCGCAGTAACAACAACAACAAGAATACCACGAATATAATAGAGGAGGTATATAGAGAGAGGGGGAGGCAGAACAGTAACAACAACAACACCAACAACAACAATAACACGATTATAATAAAGGTGTGTAGAGAGAAAGGGAGAGTGTGTGGGGCGGACACAATAACAACAACAACAATAGCACGAATATATTGAAGGACGTATAGAGAGGGAGAGGGGACTGAATAGCAACAACAACAACAACAAAAATAATAGTAGTAATAAATTGGCGCTACAACTAATATAACTAATATAACTAATATAACTAATATAGCATAACTAATATAATTAATACAACTAATATAACTAATATAAGTAATATAACTAACATAACTAATATAAGTAATATAACTAACATACCTAATATAAGTAATATAACTAACATAACTAATATAACTAATATAACTAAAATAAATAACATAAATAATATAACTAATATAACTAATATAACTAATATAACTAATATAACTAATATAGCATAATTAATATAATTAATAAAACTAATATAACTAATATAAGTAATATAACTAACATAACTAATATAACTAATATAAATAACATAACTAATATAACTAATATAACTAATATAACTAACATAACT